>JAKSZT010053779.1:7538073-7706186 GCA_026826555.1 Tolypeutes matacus | reverse complement strand
AGGCAGGCTTTGATTTTACATTCCGTAGGTAACTCTGAGCAGGTATGTTCCTTGTAGTAGTACAAGGGCTGGGAGCGTTTTGTATAAGATTGTTCTATAACATGTAACACTGTTTCTTAAACAAACATTCATTTGTGGCAAGTCAATAACACAAATGAAATATTGTCTGAGGAGAAAGAAAAATCAATATCCACCTTTAGGGTCATTAAATTTTGATAGGATTTTCTGCAAACATCAATATACTACCAACTGGATACATATTGCATGTTTTTGTTGTTGTTTGTTTTTGTTTTTTTTTCTATGAAATGAAAACCTGTCTAGGAACTCACTTAAACTCACACACATATGCACACACACACATTTTTCTACAGAATCACCAGTGGCCTCCTTGAAGGTTGTTTTTTTTTTTTTTTTTAAATAAATATATCAGCAAATAGCAGCATTGCCATTAGAAGAAAAAGAAGTACCAAGACAACCAGACATCTATGTACACTCCAATAGCTATACAGGTAATCACAGGACTAGAATAGAGCGGTCAGCTAAAAAAAGGTGCATTAGGGAATGACATTTAAAAAAAACTACTTTGCTTGTTTAAGATGTCATGTTTTTTTAAAAAGGAGGAGATAAAATGCTGTAAAGTAATATTTTGGGAGAAGAACTTAGCTTGAAAATGAGAACAGCTAAATAAAGTGTCTTTAAAAAGCTGGGATGCTCACTTTTTCATATGTTTTGGGCCAATAGCCTGAGAAGTTATGTGCTTTTTGCCTGGGCTCGGATGATATAAATTGCTTTTCATTAATGTTTATTTCTATTTTATCAACAAAATAGCCTAGAAAAATCCATTTCTAGACATAACACAAATATTTTGCTAAATCATATTTATACTTTTATCTGTTTGAAAGTGCATATTTTATATATTTATTTGCTTGATATATAGACATTCATAACATTGTATAGAGTGGATTACCCCATTCCACTCTGTGTTTGATTAATATTCCTTGTAAAACAGGCTAATGGCAAGTTTCATGCCCTATGCTAGTGGTTCTCAAACAGTTTGTTCATGTAAACTTTCAAATATGCTCACATCTATACAAGAGTAGGGATAAATTTTGGAACTGGTTATACACTGTGTGAGTAAGTTGTTAAAACATAGTATCTATGGAAATGTTTGGCTCCCAAGATATTGCACTTTCACAAATACTCTTCCATTTTTTTGCTAATCCCCTAGGATCATGGCAGGCCTGGACTACCAGTCTTGCAGATAAAAGGCTTGTCAATCCCTTCACAAGTGTTGTGTTTATGATGGCCTTTATAATGTCCAAGGACTTCTACTGGTTCTTAATTGCTTATGGATCTTACCTTCTCTTTTCTGGACCATTTCCTTGAAGGTACAACCAGGTACCCTGAAACTTAAAATCCAGTATGATACTCTCTCCCTAGTGCCTTTAGGGCAGGTTTGGCACAGTCATTTGTACGCTTTTTGTCAGTCATTTTTAGTTGAAACAGTTCACCAGAACACAAAAAAGAAAGGTCAAAGCCCAGTAAACAACAAACTGCAAGACTCTCAGCTCAGAGGTGGAAAACCTCTTTGTGTTCATCTATACTTGCAAATGTGTGCACACCCTCTTGGAAATGGGAGTGCACTGAACTCCAATTAGGACAGGTGTGATCATTATTTAAGATCTTAGGGAGATCATTATCTGAGATCTTAGGGAGATAACTCTCACTGACAGAGTATTCAACAGTTCAAAGCAGGAGATATCATTGACTAAAAGTATTTTGCAGCTCTCAGATCAAGAGGGAAAAGTATGTTTACAGTATATACTAATGGATTATTCAAAGGACAGAAAACATAACATCAGGACTGTCTGGGCCCCACTAAAGGGGGCATAAATGACCAATATTTTTGGAAGCACTCCATGAATTTAAAGGTTCAAACCAATACTTAGCAATTCAGCAATGATTACAATTGCAAATATTATTTTACCAAAACAACTCTTCATGGTTTCTGTTCGAGCATACACAATGATCACAATGTTCCATTCAGAAAGGAATTTCACTTTTCTATTCTCTCAAGGCAAAGGCCTTCATGTTCCAGAAGATACAAGATCGTTATTCCTCTTAATCACTGTAAGTTTGTGCCATGTGTTCATGACATCATAAAACCCACTCAGCAAAATGTTTCATCCGAGAATCATCAACGTAATGATGTATGTATAGTCATTGTAGCAAAGATAAATTTAGCAATTTGCTTAAAACTTATTAGTAAAACAGTGACGAGTTCAAAATATCCAGCTAAGATAATTTTGAAAATACTCCTTTAGAGATAGAACATAAATGGGCATTATAGAAAAGGTGTTTGAAGGTAAAGGGAGTGGTGAGAAGAAATGAGCATAGATATGGTTGCAAAGACTTAGCTATAATATTGGATCTGTTCAGAATTCCTTCTTATATTAACCATTTCTTAATTTCTCTTCATGGAAGCCACTACACAGTGGTTATATGGTGACACATTCTAGGAAAACCCAGAAATGTTTCATTAAGAATTAATACATGCTGGATGAAAAATTGTACTTTTTCAAGTCATTGAATTTCTAATATTAAATTAGTTTGAAAAATCATAAAATTGTTGCTACGCTTACTTAGGGATTAAATTTTGATGTCTTATGGAACATAATATTTTTAAGAAAAAAACTTTTAGTCCTAATGTATTTCAACCAAAAATAATTGAAGTTGTTTTTCTAATTGATTTCAATGTTCTCTAGATAACATTGGTATCTGAGTAGTTATCTGCCTTTAATAAATTGAAACATCTTCCTTAGATTTCAACAGAAATAAAAAATAAATATAAGAAAAAATGATCCTGATGGTTCCATAGGAATTAACACAACAGCCAACTTAAATTAAACATTATAATAGTATTATATGTAAAATGACAAATCTACTTTTCACTGTGACAATTGAGGGGCATTAATTTTCTTTCTTTCTTTTAGGAGGTACTGGGGATTGAACCCAGGACCTTGTACATGGGAAGCAAGTGCTCAACCACTGAGCTACATCTGCTCCCCTTAATTTTTTTTTAGCTTTAAAATATACTTAAATATTGACACAGCTGTTCAAACTGAACAAGCATTTTAGTTCTGTTTTTGTTGCTGTTGTTGTTCCCTAGGTTTGAATGAACCAAGTTCCAGGTCTACTTAAAGAATATACTCCTGAATAAAGAATGGGTGTGGTTGTGTTTAGCTGTTTAAATATAGAGGGTCCCTGTTTGCAAATGGAATATTTTATTAATGGTATCTGCTAGTAAAAGGGAAGCTAACAAATTAGAGGGCTGGATGAATCACGGAAAAACTATCATTTACAGTTCCCTTGTGCTTTCAAAAATGAGTTATTTCTAAATGAAAGCAAATGCTTAAGAACAAGCAGCGTACAATAACTTTTCTTTTCCTTTCAAAGACATCTGTACTTTAGGGAAAATCAAAACAAAACAAAAACCAAAATCTCAAGCACTTTAACTCTTCAAATATGATTCAAGCAGTTGAAACAAAAATATGAAGTGGTTTTTTTTTTTTTCATGCCTTCATCTTTCCCTACCTACTCTGACAGGAAATAGTAACTTGAACTGATAGTTCTCAAATTCTTCCCCACCAAAGGAAAAAAAGAAAAGAAAACAAAAAGTAATTGTTTATGAAAGGTTGACAGCAATGTCCTTATAAAATCTTTCTGTTATGAATCCCATTTTTGTCTTGTCACCTATAAAAATGTTTTTCCTCACCCACTGCTCAAAACAGAAAACAACCAATTCAACTGGGCCACTTTGAGTATCGTTGACAATTTATGAGTAGAAGACCAGAAATAAATAAAATTTATAAATAAGCCATTAATTACAGTTTGAGAAACATTTTACGCTATGCCCAAAATACTGATTACATTATCATAGTCTCTGCTGTGTAATATTGTTCACAAATAATTTGTTTTAATGTTTTGCAATTAATTGCAAGTTGAGATGTACAAAAAATTATATTTTACTAGAGAAATATGTGGATCTCAAACTTCCAGATGATGGCTTTTAAACTTTTGCCACAATTATTTTGCATATCAAATAGGTTGCATTTATTGTTATTTTTATTTTATTTTGTTTTCAGAAATTGTTAAGACCTTCAAATGCAAGATTGTTTTTTGTTTCTGTGTTTTTGCTTTTTAAAAAAAGAATAGAAATATAAAATGTGATAAGCTTGTTTTACATATGTAAACAAACTTTTGAATGATTTTACAGATAATCTAATACCTTAAAAAAAGGAAGATTATGGAAAATAAGGCACACATTGAGGTGGTAATCAAATGGACATTTCAAATTGAATCGAAACTGTCTTTCTGTTCATTTTTTTCAATAAGAATAAAAATATCCAAATTATGCCTGTGCTTGAGGTTTCAAATATGTTTTCATTTTCATTTTTTAAAATTTATTAAAGTATATCACTCTTACATAAACATACATGAATAATTAGTGTATAGTAAAAGTTGTGAACCTATAAAAGAAACATGCATAACATCATACGGGGCTCTCATAACTCACTCCACTACCAATACCTTTCATTGTTGTGAAACATTTTTAACAAATGATGAAAGAGCATCTTCAAAATATTACTACTAACCAAAGTATCTTACATTTAGTGTATTTTTCCCCAAACCCACTCTATCATTGTTATTTTTTATATCATTCATACAGGAACATATATAAACAATAAGTGTATAGTAAAAGATTTGAACTTACAAAACAAACTTGAATAACGTCATACAGGGGTCCCATTCATCAACCTACCACCAACACCTTGTATTGTTGTGGGACAGTTTTTACAAATTATGAAAGAATCTCATCAAAATCTTAGTACTAACTATAGTCTATATATAACATTTGGTGTGCTTTTCCCCAAACTCACCCTATTATGATTTTTTAAAGTATAATTTTATTACAGAATTTGTGAACTTACAAAATAATCATCCACATGTGTAGAATTCCCATATAACACCCCTTCATCAACATATCACACTGTGTTGGAACATTTGTTACAGATTATGAGATAATATCATCAGACTATTTCCACCAACCATGGTCCATAGTGTGTATTTGGCACAGTTTTTTGATACTCCACCAACCATGGTCCATAGTGTATATTTGGCACAGTTTTCCCCCATTATCATCTTTGGCATAGATGCATGAATATTATAGTATTGCTTTTAACCACAGTCCATCTCCAGTTGTATTTTTTTTTCCCATGCACTCCACATTCCCACCACCCTGCAATGGTGACGTACAACTGCTCTAGTTCACAAAGGACACTCTTGTAACCGTAACATCAACCGCAATTCTCATCCACCTCTGGGTTCACTGTGTTATTCAGTCCCTATATTATTCTCTAACTTTCTTTCAACTGACATTTACATCCCTAGACTACCCTTTCCAGCCACATTCCCATTTATAAAACAACTTTTACTTACTATAATGTGTTACCTTCAACTCCATACATTTCCACATTTTTACAGTAAAGTTAATTAAAACTTCTACATACAATAAGCATCAATAGTCCTTCTCAACCCTTCTCTTATCTCCTTTAAGAATCCACCAGCTACCACCAGGTCTTGAAGATGTTTTCCTAGATTTTCTTCTAGAAGCTTTAGAGTTCTTGCTTTTATATTTAGGTCTTTGTCCATTTTGAGTTAATTTTTGCATAAGGTATGAGATAGGGGTCTTCTTTCTTTCTTTTAGGTATGGATATCCAGTTCTCCCAACACCACTTGTTGAATAGATAGTTTGGCCTGAGTTGGGTGGGTCTGACAGGCATGTCAAAAAATCACATGGACATAGATGTGAGGGTCTGTTTCTGAACCATAAATTGGGTTCCATTGGTCTATGTGTCTATCTTTATGCCAGTGCCATGCTGTTTTTACCATTGTAGCTAGGTAATATGATTTAAAATCCAGAAGGGAGAGTCCTCCAACATTGCTTTTCCTTTTTCAGATGTTTTTGGCTATTCGGGACTCTTTACTTTTCCATATAAATTTGATAATTGTGTTTTCCATTTGTTTAAAAAATGCTGGTAAAATTTTTATCAACTTTGCATTGAATCTGTATATCAATTTGGGTATAATTAACATCTTAATGATATTTAGTTTTCCAATCCATGTTCATAGAACGTTCTTCCAGTTATTTAGATCTTTTTTAAATTTCTTGTAACAATGCATTGCAGTTTTCTGAATACAAATGCTTTACATCATTGGTTAAGCTTATTCCTAAATATTTAATATTTTAGTCACTGTTGTAAATGGATTTTTCTTCCCTGACTTCCTCCTCAGATTGCACATTACTAGTGTTTTTTAAAGTCTATTTCATCTAAGTATAGCTACTCTGGCTTTTGTTGTTGTTGTTGTTGTTACTGCATGCATGGAATATCTTTCTCCAGTCTTTCACTTTCAATCTATTGGTATCCTTGGATCTAAAGTGAGTCTCTTGTAGACAGCATGTAGATAGATCATATTTTCTTATCCATTCCACTAGTCTGCATTTTTCGATTGGGGAGTTTAATCCATTAACATTCAATGTTATTACTGTAAAGGCAGTTCTTACTTCATCCATTTTGACCTTTTGGTTTTATCTGTCATATTTTATTTTCACCACTCTTTTGAGACTTTTAGTTACTTTTACTGATAATATTTTCATTTCTAGACTCTCTTCTAAGCCTTTCTCTCCTGTCTTTCCTTTTCAGGCTGTAGCACACACTTTAGTATTTCCTGCAAGGCCAGTATAGCAGTTTGGTATTATTTATGAATTCCAAAATAGATATTGGATTATGTTTGTAAGCTTGTCTGTTCCTCTGGGTGTATTAGATTGTATTAAATTCAGAGGTTTCACTTTTATTTGATTAAATAATTATTAAGGTTTTGATTGGGCCACATCAGCAGAATGTGAGTCCCTCGGTGGGCAGGGACTCACAGAGAAAACCACAGGGCAGAGGAGAGAGTTGGAGGCTTTTTTTTGCTGGAGCCCCGGGAAGTAAACACACAGGAGAAGAACATAGAAGAATAGAGATGGCTCCATAGACATGGCAGAGGCCCAGGGAAGAAAGAGAGCCTGATACTCTACAGCTGACCTTGTGGAGAGAACAGTGCAGCTGAGCCCAGAGAGAAATGAGCCCCAGGAGAGAGAAGAGATGTATCACAGCCTGCAGCTGGTATTGGAAGAAGCTGGGATCCCAGAGACTTAAGAGGAAGAGGAAAGCTGAACCCTTACAGAGACTGGCATCCATCTTGCTCAACACATGGCAACAGACTTTGGTAAGGGAAGTAACTTACACTTTATGGCCTTGTGATTGTAAGCTTCTACCCCAAATAAATACTCTTTATAAATGATTTCTGGTACTTTGCATCAGCACCCTTTTGGCTGACTAATACAGCCAGTTTCTTTGTTAGAAACTCTCTCAGTTTCTTTTTATCTATGAATATTCTAAACTTGCCCTCATTTTTGAATGACAATCTTGCCAGATATAAGATTCTTGGCTGGAAGTTTTTCTCTTGCATTATCTTAAATATATCATACCATTGCCTTCTTGCTTCCATTGTTTCTGATGATAAATCAACACTTAATCCTATTAAGTATCCCCTAAAAGTATGCATTGTTTTTCTCCTGCTGCTCTCAGAATTCTGTCTTTGTCTTTGGCATTTAACATACTGATTACTATGTGTCTGGGAGTTGGTCTGTTTGGACTTATTCAGATGGGAGTACATTGTGCTTCTTGGACATGGATTTCTATGTCCTTCAATAGGGTTGGGAAATATTCTACCATTATTTCTTCAAAAACTCCTTCTGCCCTTTTTCCCTTCTCTTCTTCTTCTGGGACACCCATGACAAATATGTTTGCATGTCTCTTGCTGTTGTTTAGTTCCCTGAGACTCTGTTAAATTTTTTCCATTCTTTTCTTCATCTGTTCTTTTGTATGTTCCTTTTCAGAGGCCATTTCTTCAAGCTCACCAATCCTTTCTTCTGACTCCTCAAATCTGCTATTATATGATTCCAGTGTATTTTCAATTTCATTTATTGCATCTTTCATTCCCATAAAATCTGCTATTTTTCTGTGTATCCTTTCAAATTCTTCTTTGTGCTCATCCAGTGTCTTCTTAATATCCTTAATATCTTAAGCCATATCATTGAATTTATTAAGGAGATTTGTTTGAACATTTATGATTAGTTGTCTCAACTCCTGTATGTCATCTGGAGGTTTATCTTGCTCCTTTAACTGGGCCATATCTTCCTGTTTCTTGGTATGCATTGTAGTATTTTTTTGGTGTTTTGGCATTCTGGTTTACTAGATGTATTTATTCTGGGTGCAATTTCTCTCTTTGGTTTAGGGCTTTCCTGCTCTTTCTCCCTTGCTGGTTGTTAGGAGGAGCTGAAGATGTAACTGGTGCTGTGAGCTGTGGAGGCTCAGGTTGCCCACGTTGCCCCAGGGACTGATGAAGCTTCTCCCACCTTTCTCCTTTGCCAGGGGTAGGACAGAGCCACAGCCATCTATAATAATCCAAGTCGTGTTGGCTAAGACCATATGTAGTTGTCCAGAGAGACTGATGAAGCCTCATGCCCCTTCTTCCCCTGCCTGGGGCGGGGATGGAGCTGCAAGTGTGGGCAACAATCTATGCTGTGTGGGTCCAAAATGACTGAAGTTGTCCAGGTAGACTTCTGACTTTTTAGTCTGTGCCAGCTGAATGTACCTGCAGGCACCCAGAGAGGCTGGGGTAGGTCCCAGAGGGGAAGCTGAAGCCTAGGCTAGGGCTACAGTACGATCTGGGTGAAAGAAGACAGTCCCTATCATCACTGTGATTTTCAATCAGCACAACTTGCCCTCATGCTGGAGGCAGAGTCAAAATGGTGACTACTGAACTCTTTCCAACTTGGACAGGTTCAACTTTTAGCTATTTTTAGGGTTAGACTTTAGTCAGCCGATTTTACTAATCAGTAGCTGAAGTCAGTGACCAACCATCTCTTCCTCTCCTGTGTTTGAGAAATGCAGCTTCCAACTACAGTCATAGAATAGCTTCTGAGGCAGTTTGCGCCTCCAGAGTAGGATGAGCACCGGCCTCCACAGTGTCAACTGCAGTAACTTGGAGAGGCTGGTGCAGCTCCCCCCAGCTTCCTTTCTGCCAGAGGTGGGGCTGGGGCTTAGGCTAGGGCTGCAATCCAATCTGGGTGAAAAGAAGCTGGTCCCTACCAACACTGTGATACTCAGTCAGCCCCGCTTCCCCTCATGCCAGGGACAGAGTTAAAATGATGGCTACTGGCTTCTTTCCGACTTGGACAGGTTCAAAATTTAGCTGTTCTTAGGGTTATACTTTAGATAGCCAAATTTACTAATCAATAGCTGAAGTTGTTGCCCAACAGTCTCTTCCAGTTTTTGGGAAATGGAGCTTCCAATTCCAGCTACAGAATATCTCCCAAAGCGTCTTGCATCGCCATTGGAGTATGGGCACTGGCCTCCACAGCATGGAGGGCTCTACTCATGAATCTTTTCTGCAGATGCACAGTCTCCTCCTTCCATTCTTTCAAGGATTTTGCAGGATGCTCTTCTGGTCTCCTCGAGCCCCCAAACAGGTGATTTAGATAGCTCTGGGTGATTACTAACTGTCCTGTAGCACGAGCTGAATTTTGGAGTTCTTTACCACCATCTTGCTGGTTTTCCCTCAGATATGTTTTATATAACATTAAGGAGAAATCAGCCATGATGCCTCATTGAAATAAAGAAAACTATCTTAGCTTAAAATGAAAAGTATGACATGCTGTTGGCTTGCTTTCACTAGTTGAGAAATAATGCTAAGAAAAGCACGCATTTCACTGTGTAATTGTATTTTCTACTTTAGTATTAGTGTTAGAAGACATTTAATTTAAATAACATTCTCTTTATATCCTCCTAATTACTGAGAAGGCAGATGTACTTTTATAAATAAAAACAATAAATAATAAATAAATATGTCTTCAGTAACACTATAGGCTTTTGTCTTACTTGTTCATAGTGTTAATGGTGTGTCTAGGTAAACATCTGAAGCAATATATGTTACTAATTAAAAGATAGTATATCCTGTGGTGTGAACTCTGTGATCTAATTAAATTCTGGCTGCCCTCCATTATGGAAAAGCAAAGTATATGATGTGTGAAAATGTGCAAATTAAACTAGATTACTAAGTCCTTGAACCAATATTGGGTTGCTAAGTTAAGATATTTTTGATGATCTGGTGTATATGAAATGATTAATCAAGGATATAGTGCTTCACAGCACTATAGATATACATAGATATGCATATTATGCTGGAAAATTTAAATTAGCCTGAGAAAGTTAAAATTAGCCAATGTATCAAATAAATAACTCTTTAAAAGGTAAATTTAAGACAGAATGCCTTGTATTACTATTCAACAGAATGTTAAACCAATTGTAACTCTTCTTTCTTCCTTTAAATGTAAGTAACCTAATACTAAAATTATAGATTATTTTTGTAGTCAGTTTACCTTTTAAACTAGCTCTATTTCATCCACAGATATGAAATCACAAGACAGAACATATTTAAAAAACTCATTTTCCTTCAGAGAATATCTATTATTTTAGAAAATTCTTCCAAATAAAGTTAAATTATGTGAGAATGTATTCTTGTTCTATTTTCATCATTGTGTTTTTAAATATTTATTTTCACTTATTTAATCTTTTCTTAGTTAATCTATACTGGATTAATACTGGAAAAAAACAATTGGGGAAATTATAATATACAGTAGTGCTCACTTGGCTGATGCTGAAAAAAATACTTTTTCATTAGCTTTGCTACAGAAGACCACTTTTCAATTAAACTTTAAATTTTACTTTAATTCACAATTTCCAGATAGCCACCATCAGTAGAGCAGTTTGTTCTTTAGAACACTAAGCAAGTTGAAATACACAATCTAATTTGCAAGATCATTAGTAAAATTTTGCTTCAGTTAAATTAGCAAATGATGGCTTAATATAGAATGGAGTTGACTAAGGAATAGTGCTACCACAATATTTACAAGAGAAAGATTGTTGTTGTTTCTCACTTTAAGACTATTCTTCTTAATTAATAGACTTTATTTTTCAGAATGCTTTTAGATTTACACAAAAACGGAGCAGATATTACAGAGTTCCCATATACCTTCTTTCTCCCTCACCCTCACATTTTACCCTATTATTAAAATCTCAAGTTAATATGGTACAATTATCATAATTAAGGAGCCAGTTTTGATGCATTATTATTAACTAAAGTCTATAGTTTAATCAGATTTCCTCAGTTTTTACCTATTGCCCTTTTTCTCATCTAGGATTCCATCAAAGTAACCACATAACATTTAGTTATCAGGTCTCCTTAGGTGCCTCTTGACTATGACATGGATTTTTACAACATTCTTTAATATGATATTGACTTGACACCTGCCATCACTGATCTCTAGGGCAGTAGCAATGACTGAACTTATTCATATAACATCATAAGAATCCTTTCAGATAGCTATTTATTTTTAAAGTCCCTAACAAACCCCTTATAAATGTACTATTCATTCAGATGGTTGGGAATCATTCTTAACACTTAATTATTAGGTTCATAATTTGTCCTCTTACAGTGCCTGATGTGGCAGTCAGTGTTTCCCTCAAACTTGTTATATTGGTAAATTATGAGACATGGAGCAAACCTTATGATTATTTATTCAAAGTATAGTTAATGATTGGTTATCATGTACACAACACTGCTCTAAGCACTGAAAACACAGTGATAAATAAACCAGAAAAAGTCCTTGCTTTCATTGAGATTATATTCTAGTTGAGGCAGAGTGACATCAAGAAAATAAATAGACAACGTAATAACCAATATTGATAAATGCTATGAAAAAGCAGAGTATGTCATTTGAGCTGATACTCAAATGACAAAAAAGATCTATGGGAAAAGCATTCCACGAAGATGAAAAGGCTAATGAAAAGGTATAAGGCAGAAGCAAGTTTTGAAATCAGACCAACTTGGCAATGTGATAGAAAAGAAAGTGGCTTGAAGTCAGAAAGTCATAAATAACAGATTGTGTAGGATCTTTAAGCCTTGGTAAAAAGTCTGGATTTAAATTATGACAAATCAGCCATTGGAGAATTTAAAATAGAGAATTTAAGTAGAAGGCCTGTATGATCTGATTTTATTTTTAAAAGCATTATTCACCTGTCCTATGTAGAATACATTTAGAGGGAAACAATAGTGGCAAATAGAAGATAAATCAGGAAGTAATCGTAAAAAGAAGAGACAATGGTGGCTTGAATTAAAGGAGTAGTTGTAGAAATAAAAGTAAATGGAAGGATTATAATGTGTTTTGCAAGCGGAGCTCGCAGGATTTGTTATTAAATGAATCCTGGAAATGAGAGAAACAGAGGAATAAAAGAGAATTCCTAGTTTTTTGGCTCCAAAGCTGCTTGACATTTACTGAGGGAAAAATGGAGAGGCCCATTTTCAGAGGTGAATATTGAACATTTTGTTTTTACTCCCATAAATTTTAGATGGTTTTATCTATATCCAAATGAAGATATCAGTTTGACAGTTCAAGATATGTCCAGAGTCTAGAAAGAGGTCAGGATTGGTGATTCAATTTTGGGAGTCAAGGGGACGTTGCTGTTCTTTGAAGGAACCCTGGTATTACTAGTCAAAATGTTCTACAACACTGTGAGAGAAAAAAGATGCAAAGAGAGAGAAAGGAAGGAAGGAAAAGGGGGAAGAAAGAAGAAAAGAAAGGGAGGGAGGAAGAAAAGGAAAAAATAATAGAGTAATTGAATCCAGGTAAAAGAAAACATGCAAAAGAGAAAAATCAATGGGATCAAAGTAGTCCTTTTTTTTTTTTTTTTTTTTTTTGCCTCACTGATTTTTACCAGTCACAGAACCCTGTTTGCTTCTTCGTTGTTGTCTGCATCATTTAATTTCTATTCCTTGTGGTTGTTGTGGATCTGTTACAGTCTAAGCTTTGGTGTTTTCTTTGAACTAATTCTCAGCCATCAACGAATGTGACTCTTCCTCTAAATGTATCCTACCATTCTGAAAGAGTTAAGACAACTGCAAATAAAGGATATAGGTTTGAGTAGATAAAATAACATTTCAGCTCTTATCCATAAGGGAGCACAAAATACTTAACATGGTCTTTCAGTTCTACTAATCAGGAATACATTTTAATATTAATATAGATAAATAATAACTCCATCTGGACCCACCTATTTAATAAGAAAATATAGAAATTATTTCTTCTTAAAAACTCAAGGACAAATGCTTAATAGGTGAATATATTTTTATTCACCTGGTGTGCTGTTTGATCATTTTGTGGACCCCAGAAAATTATGTTCTTAAGCTAAGCCATTTTTGTGAAAGCAAACCTATTGTATGTGGGGCTTGTTGGTTAGATTCAGTTAATGGCCTTTGATTAGATTGTGAGACCAGGGCTGGACTTAATTCTTTACTGAAGCTCTATATAAATGGAGGAGAGGGGAGAGAAAGTAGTCAGTTATTAAAAAGAAGCTATGTCATAATTGTAAATTCAAAAGGAAGGACAGATTGTCTATTATTTCAACAGACAATGTAAGAAAACAGATATTCTATTTATATTAAAGGAAAATACCTATAAACAACTCATACATCTTTTAGGTAATCAGATATTTTTCTACACTCCTGATAACCAGTATATATCACTTCATTATAAATAGCCCTGTAAATTATGTACATTATTTATAGATTGCAAATGCAAAAACCTACCAAAACATCTTACATGGCATTGCTGGGAGTATTGGATTACTGAGAATATCGAATGAAAATATTTGTGATTGGCTAAATCTAATCTTCCTTTTCTTCTGGGCTGAAGAAAAGTAGAAACTATATACTTTTTAAATTCCTCCATACAAGAAAAGATAAAGTAAAATCTGGACTATATCTTAAACTCTGGTTGGGGAATGGTGTGGATCAAAGAGGTTTTGGCAAATCTATTATTTATTATTCATTATAACTTGTAACTCTGAAAGCCTGCTTTGGTGATAAGCAGTTCTTGAAATAATAAACCTTATTGCTTAACACTTTATAAATTTACCTACTCTTCTTTTTCAGTTATCACCAAGACTTAGTTAAAATCTTTTCAGAAATGCATTGAAAATATCACCATTCTCATTGATAGTCAAATATTAAAATAAATACTATCCCTCTAAACAAAGGCTGGGGGAAATCATTATTATAAATACACTGGAGTAATTTATTTTTTGTTTGAATAATTAACTATATTTTAAACAACCTTATTAAATTAATACCTATCTGAGGCACAGATGTTTCAGTCTTGGAAGGAATTAACTCTTTTATATATTATTTCCCTAATAGAACTGATGGTGACTTCACATTCACTATCATGAACATACTTTATTTCCTTGGCATTAAAAAATGTTGCCTTCAAGTCTTATTCAGAGTTGTAATTTATCTAAAATAATGAGTACATACCAAAACTAGACATTTTAATAAACCATTTTTATAAAATTCTCATTATCAGAAAGCTGTTCACTCTGCAGATAAAAGCAAAATAAAATTGCAAGTAGTTATACTTCAGCTATGTGATTATATAAATATTGCTTGTAATAATTTTATAGTAGACCCCACTGAAATCACTGAAATTGGATACCCTAGAAGACTAGTTAATTCTCTCTTTCAAGGGAATTATTGACTTTCTGAGCCTTAAAACTTTATTCCAAAGTCAAGGCAACAAAATAGCCCATTACTTCAAGGGAAGAAGATGAATACCAGACTGAGGAGAGGTGTTGGTCCAGACTGTGCTCCCAAATTTGCAATGATTTGTCATCTTTGTGTATCTCTTTTTACTTCTATCTGTCCCTGTATCTTCACCACGAAATCAGACAACACAGTAGCACGTGGTTCACTGAAATAAGTCTCACTGAATGCTCTAACCTCAGAATTTCTATTTCAGTAGGTCTGGGACAGGTGCTGAGAAGTTGCATTTCTACAAGTCCTAGGTGCTGCTGTAATAGAAATCCACACACTGAGCACCACTGCTCTAAACACATGATTGATTTCCCCAAATTTGGGTTTCAGGAACTGTATAGTCAGGACTATAAATAATGTCACCCTGCTACCTTCCACTTACCAGTGGTTTGGTTGATGCAGGTAATATTTGAGAGCACAAAGTTAGTCTCTGTTCTCTACATTTACTCTGTTCTGTATGTTAGGATTACCAGAGTCATCTGGTCCTGGACATTGGTCAGGGTCAACAAAATAATTTGTCAAAGTTTTATTTAAGGCAGTAAATCTGATTTGCTCTCTCTTTTTTTTTTTAATATCTCATTTTCATGCCTTTCTATCACTTGTCTATTGGCCTCCAGTCTGCCCCCTTCTATGTTCTTCCCTCTATCTTTGGGGCCTGAATTCTCAAACTACATTTCCCAACTTCCTTTGCCACCAGAATTCTAGATATGCTTTTTATGTGTGGTGATTGACATATAGGGTCCAGTACAGGAACCCATGTTCTGCTGTGTGGTCATGTGAAGGTCTGGGCAGCTTTGATGTTGACAGTGGTTACCTGCAGCTTCCTGACCTCTGCATCTTGCTGTGGTGGCATGACTGGACAATGACCTGTGACCACTGATTTCCAATTCACTAGTTCTTCCAATGATTTTGTAATTTCCTGTTGTAAGCAGATTCTGATATTTGCACTGAAATCTGACTGACACACCTCTCTAATACTCCTTTTTCCTACTTTCTCCTTTTCTCTGTATCTCATAGAGTTTGTAGTATGAACCCTTATTAGATGCCACCCTTGCAGTTTTCATTCAAGTTAATTGTTTCCTTAGTTAATTCTCCCCTATGTAGAATTCTCCCTTCCTAAACACTGTCCATTATGCCTTCTGAAATCCCTTCGTTTCCTAAATATATCCGTAGATTCTTATGTACTTTATCCAAGCCCATGAAATTTCCATGCATATTTCTCAGGGTCAGGTTCTAGTTTAAATAACATCATGGCTATAAATTGTTTATTCCAGAATATCACTTTTATCTCTTTTGCTCAAATATCCTATTCTCCTCTGAAGTCTACCATGCAGTTTTTCCCTTCATACCTTTGCTCATCTGCTCTCTGCTAATATATTTGTTTTCTACTGTGAGCGTCACTACATTATCAAAGATATTCATTCCCTTGGCCAACCCTGCTCTCATTCTGGGTGATTTTTACCTTCTATTTTCCACTCTAACCTTGAACTCTTCCCTTCAATGCCCTGAAACCTAGACCTTGCCATTTTTTTTTTTTGAGCTATTTATTCTCCAAAATCTTAAACTCAGAAATCCAAATCTTATATAAATTTACCTTACTTATTCTCATACTCAAGTCAAAAGATTTGGTCTTATCATCCATACTTGAAAACTCTTCGCTAACTCATTCTCCCTCAATCTCTCACCTCCCCTCCCACACAAACACACACACATGCATACTACCATTATCCCAAGGTAAGCAGAATGCTTTTGGATTCTTTTACTTTTTACTTTGGTAAAAATAATTTTATATTCTGCTATCCTGTACCTTCTCTTTCTTCATGCTAGTTTTAAAAATATGTTTGTCTTTATTTTACAGGAAACATATGCTTATTGAAAAGAAAAAAATAAAGGAGGGTAAAAAGTAAAGAAATTCCTCAGAGGATAAATACACACTCCTTAATCAAGTCACTTGACAGTCTAACGCAGACATTTCCTTCCAAGCCGCATCTTACCCTGAACAGGCCATTCCCATTCTTTGCTTAAATACCTTCTGCCTGGGCTGTCCTCATTTGCCCACCTTCTTTAAAGTCCACTGGAAATATCCTCTTGTCCTGTGGTCTTTGTGACCCCAAATCTTAACAAGATTTTGATGTCTTTTGCAAATACAGAGATAATATTCATTGTAACTTACATAAGAAACCAGATAAGTATTCCTTCTGAAAAAAAAAAAAAAAAAAACTGTGCCAATTAAAGATGCTTGTAGTAGATAAATTTGCATATTTTATTGCTTTTATTGCTGTTATTGTTTATAAGTTTTTTGGTACATTTTTAGAAATTTCTATTCAGGTAATGAAAATCCTCTGGCCCAATGATTTCCAATGTATATTCCATATGATTTGTTATACAGAAAAACCAAATTAAAAGAGGAGTAGGGTGATTTGGGAAAGAATATATATGTGCGTACTTAAAAATTAAATGTCTCTTTACAGCAGAAATTTTTGCAATCTTTACCATGTTTGTGTATATTGTATATCTATGGGAGTAAAAATATAGTATGTGGAATTTCTTCAAGTGATTCGTCCCCAGCCCTGCCCTGTTTCTCACCCCTTTCAAGGAATGTCTTTAAGAGACTATCTATGGAAACAGAAACACTCAGAGAAACACTCTTCTAATAATATGAACTTTTCACTTTATTTGGTTACCAGAAAACCTAAGCCACATAGGATATTCACCTCAGGCAAATAAAACCCTTTTTTTCATGGACAGTTTTGTTCTCTCTTGACTTGTGGTCACCTTGTTTTAGAAAGACTCTATGCATTTAGACTTTGGAATCCAACTGCATGTGGTAGGGGCAGTCCTAGCACAGCCTGCTGCTTTTTCCTGGGACCTACAAATACATCCTGTGTTCTGGACCAGGTGTCAGCCTGAGGGGATAAAACACAAATCGCTAGTAAATAAGGGGACTGCCAGTATACTTCTTTCCCTATTTTCTTGAGCATATATAAACATTCACTGGAGACAGATTGACTTTGGTGGGCATATTGTACAACATTCACCTTATACCCCATGGTATATCTGTCCCTAGAAGACAGGGAATGGGGTTCCTCCACTGTGGCAGCACATGAAAACAAGAGAAGGGTGCTGTGCATAGACTATCTCCCTGCACAGGCCACGGATTGAGACCCTCTGGCTATACAGAATCGATGGGCACTAGTGAAGCTGATCTTGCTCTGTATCTTCTATAAGTGTGTAAAATGCCTTTTCATCAGAGTCTGTATGAGTCTCTGCCATTGATGGCAACTCCAGCACCTGTACTGGAGTGAGTTGACATCTCTTTAGGTGTCTCTTCTTCTGACCATTACTGCAAATGCCAGCTCCATGAATAATCAGCTACTTGACTTTGGGTAAGTTACTTAACCCCTCTGTGTTTCAATTTCATTATATGCAAAAATAGGAATGGTATTGTGGGAGCTATATACTTATAGGACTATCCTTTTCAGAAGTAGGTGGAGTTATATATCCTAAATAAATATTTTTAGTCATATGTTTACCTGAAAGGATTGAATTAGTTTTGCATATTCAGTTACTTTTTAATGATAAATCAAATAAAAAATAGCATTGAATTGAATCAGAAAAAACAAAAATTGAGATTCAGAAGCAAAAATCTATCCAGTTTTACTACCTACAGTGATATCTGACAAAGTTTAATTTTATCTTGGACTTTTAAAAGATAGCTTAATAGTTTGAAGTAATATGTCTCAATTCCAATTAAGGAATAATGACTTTAGTTTCTTTCCTTGTTTAGAAATTAAGACTGTGGATAAATATAACAATTTTTTTTTTTTTTTAAGATTTTTATTTATTTATTCATTTATCCCCTCCTTGCTGCTTGTGCTCTCTGGGTCAGCTAACCACGCCGTGCGGGCAGGCTTGCCTTCACCAGGAGGCCCCGGGAACTGAACCCGGGGCCTCCCATATGGTAAACGGAAGCCCTACCTATTGAGCCACAACCGCTTCCCAAAATATAACAAATTAATTGAGAACTTATCATGTGGCTGGTAATGTCAAAAATAAAGTATATAAAATATACTTATGTTTTTATGTTATTTTAAAGTATAGTTGTGTTATTTACCAAATAGATTTATTTACATTGCAGTATGTTAAAAATTTGCCTTTTCAAAATCATTAAAGCAGAAATCAATATTTAAGTATATTATTTGCTATTTTTCCTCCTTTCTTAATATATTTTGTTCAAGATTGTTGTTAAATGCTCAACTAAGCAAGTTAAAAATCAAATTAAGTCTTAGTGGCCTCTCTTAAAGTACCAATTACATTCTGCTTTACCCATTTAAAGTTTGCTGAATAACTGAATCAAAGGTATGAATGTAAACAGAAATTTACATTCTCTTTATATAAGGTGTGAAAAATATCTTACAATCTGTAAAAGATAAAAGTCATTTTCTATTATCCTCAAGCACCTCAAATTGTGCTTCTTTTTAAAGGAATCCCCAAAGCCCCAGAAAATTGTGCTGCAATTTCAGCCCCTTTAGGTTTCTATTCTGTAGTTTAACATATAAGACAATGATTGCTAACGTTCTTGTCACCCTCCCCTACTGAACCAAGAGATTTTCCTGGTGTGGTGAAGTATCTCACAGATGACGAAAAGACATTAAACTTGATCAATACACTGTTTGCTGAAAAACAACAATAAAATAGGTGTAAACTAACCTATCAGATCAGAATTTTCCCCATCAGATAAGTATTTTCAAAAATTTACTTGTAAATTTTAATTCTTTTATCCATTCATTATACAGATTATCTATTAGCCACTTGGCTGGCATAATTTGTTTCCAATCAACTAAGAACAAGAAATGTAGGAAAATCCTAAGAATTATTTATGGAAAAGAATCTTTGATTTAATCCACGTGCTCCTTACAACTTAAGGCTGAGAATCGCTATGCAAGGTAGACAGGGAGGGTATAAGAGGAAAGGGAAGGAGGGAAGGAAAAGTGGAAAGTTATGAAGGAAAGTGGGTAAACAAATGAGGAAGTAAAAGAAGAAGTGGAATCATTTATCTTTAGGGTGGTAAATATAAGCAAGCCTAGATATTTGGACTCTGGACTTCCTGTAGGTGCTCTCTTCCTTATTCTGCCCTCCTCATTGCCCATTCTGGGGTGCAGCCTTCCTTTTCCTGAATCTACAAGGATTTTACTGCTCAGAATCAGACACCTTTCCATCTTGTGAGAAAACTGTATGACTTCAAACCTGATTAAAATGAAGGTTTTGAGGAACTACTTCAGTATTTCATTTTTAAAAGCCACCTTTTCATGCAAATATGTTGAGAATGTTATACTTGTAAACATCAGTCTTCATTTAGTTACTATAAAGTCACTAGGTTTAAGATTTTGTTATTTGGATTTTTCTCCTTATGAAATATCCTAATTATGAACCATGCTTAAATAGTTTTTAAAGCAAGCAATTTGCATCCAATTACTATGATATATTTGAAATCATAGCTGGCTGATTCATGGTATAATACTTAACATAAAAGAACAGATAAGATAACTGTGATGCTCTATCACTTAGGAGCCACTCTTTATCAAGAAGTATGAAAAAACACAGCAACAACAAGAACAAAAAAATCCAGAGATTTCCCATTTTATGCATTGTTTATATATACATGAATATACATATATCTTTATAACTATGAGGTTTTTATTTTTTCTAAAATAACTGTTTGTGACCTTCATTAACAATTGGCATTTTGGTATTCAAAAATATTTCATTTCCAATATTTCAGTAATTAAAAGTTATTAAACAGCTCTTTCCTCCAAAACAGATAAATAAACATCATATTAACTTTTAGATCATTAAAACAAATTTCTTTCTCTAATGAATTTTGGGTACTTGAAATCTTTGTGATATTTTTGGAGTGTATTTATAATAGGGAAATCCCGTATTTTCCCATTTAAAAACAATATTCAATTTTTCACTCTATATTTTGTCTACCTAACTTAGTTTTTTTGTTTTTTTTTAGATACCAGGGCCAGGGATTGAAACCAGAACCTCATATGTGGGAAGCTGGTGCTCAACCACTGAGCCACATCCACACCCTACCTCACTTACAACAACACATTTAAAGGTGCTGTTTAATTCCTATAATAACTAACAGTGTAATTGAATTTTCTCATCTGCCTGGTTTCTAAATGATAAGTGATACAGAATATATACTTAAACAAATGTAATATTAATATGGTAATATGTTTCATTAGCTTAAATTATATATTCTCTTAGTAATTACAGTAAGATGGCATTGTTAGTTTTCTGGAAGTTAAATAACCAGCCATATTTCACTAGAGTATAAGCACCTTAAAGGCAGGGTTTATGTTTTAGTTTTTTGTTAAGAGTATCATCTTGTGCCTAATATGGCACCTGGAACACAGATTTTTGTTGTTATTGACTGGCACGGAACAATGGGAATCATTTGCACTCCAAAGTCAGAAAGACCAGGAATTGAATTCTGATTGCAGTGGCCATTGTAGTGGGTTGAATAGCGGTCCTGAATCCTAGCCCCTGGTACCATATGTGACCTTATTTGGAAATAAGATCTTTGCAGATATAATTAAGAATCTTGAAATGATAAGTAATCATCCTGATTTAGGGTGAGTCCTAAATCCAATGACAGTGTCCTTGTCAGAGGCAGAAAAGGAAAAGACAGGGACAAAGAGATGGGTAATCTATCTGGTGATAGGAGCAGAGACTGGATTGATGGATCTACAAGCCAAACAAATGCCACCAAAAACTAGGTGAGAGGTATGGAACTGAATCTCTCTCAAGCCTCCAAAAGGAACCAATACCTCTGACACTTGAATTTCCATTGTTTAAAGGCATCATATTTGTCGAAATTATGTTATGGCAGCCCTAGGAAACTAAAACAGGCAGATAGTCACTATGAGAGTAAGAGTTCTCATTTGAAAATGGGGTTAGTGCCTCCTTTTCAAATCTGTTAATAAGATCAAATGAGATAACTTACATAAAGCACTTAATGTTGTGTCTGATATCTAGGATGTGCTTAAACATATCGGTTTCCTTCCTAATAACCACTAAGGAGCAGTCTCTATGAGGACTTCCCAAAGGATCAGGTTCAAAATATGCTTCTATTAGCAAGTAGTATAAATTTAACTTGTATACATTTACATAAACTAGAAACCATTAAAAGGCAATTTTCACATATTGCTGATAATTAAGAAACCAGCAAGATGAAAGATTTTAAGTAAATGCAGTGAATATTAGTTATTGTGGTGGTCTGAAGCTGTATGTGCCCCAGAAAAACATGTTCTTAAATATAATCTCCTCCTGTGGTGTGAATCCATTGTAAGCAGGAACTGTTTTTTATTTTTCTTCTTTAGCTTCAAAAGAAACCATTTTTATCTAAAGATTATTTAATACACAAATTTATGCATTCCACATGGTTATCATATTTAAAGGAGGGACTTCTGATGAAGTTACTTCAGTTAAAGTATGACCCACCTCAACCAGTATGGGTCTTAATCCTGTTACTGGAGTCATTTATAAGTGGAATGAAATTCAGAGAGAGTGAGAGAAAGCCACAGAGGGAGTAGCCAGAAGCTGATTATCAACAGAACCTGGAACTGAAGAGAGAAACCAGGAGACACCACCATGTACCTTCAGGGTACCAAGGATTGCTAGCAGCCAGCCCCAGAATGTCAGTCTTTGGGAAGAAAGAATCACCTTGATGATATAGTGATTTGGACCTTCTCTCAGCTTCAAAACCGTTGAGCAAATAAATTCCCAGTATTCAACCCAGCCCATTTCATGGTATTTGCTTGAGCGGCCAAGGAAACTAAAACAGTTATTAAGGAATTACATCACACTTTTAAATCTCCTGTTATATCAGAAAGTCAGATAGACAACTTTTGTCTTCTGCCCTGAAAGTTTGATTTCTTGACCTTTGCATCACAGCTATCCACAATAAGCAACAGGAATATATAGCAAAGGAATGTAGAGGGACGGAATGAAAACAGGAGAGAAAAAGGACATTAAACTCTTTACTGAAGAGCCTATGGGAACCTTTCATAGTTCATAATATGAAGAATAAAGTACATTCTTAAAATTTTGGAAATTGTAAAAATATGTATTTTTAAAGCTTTTAAACTTGACAACCTGGCCCTATATTATATTTTGCTATTTTTAATAGTCTGGCTCTTTCAGCTATTCCTTTACGAAAAAACAAAGAAAACAATTTCTGGTTAGTAGTAAATAAAAGTTGGAAATCGTGCAGAAAACAAAATTTTAAGGAGGCAGAGGCTATACAGTTCAGGAATATTCTAAGACATGCATTGAACAGATTCTGACCAGCAAGTTTTTGTAAAAGAATCTCAGTATTCAATGCACATTTATTTAATAAGGAATGAGTATTTTTTCTTCCTCCTGTAAATTAAAACATAAGCAGTGTTTAACCAATAAATTAAAATGATAACTTATTATTTGTACTCTAGAGAAAATGATATTCTAGGAAAAGATTCTTGATTTAATATAAGGGTTTACGACAATATTTTGAAGTAAAATTTTGATGAGAGTTTGATAATAAGAATCTCTAAATCAAGTGTCTGATGGACATCTACTAAGTCTACCAATTTTCCAAATGCTATAAAGGTCCAGAAATGGGCATTAAAGAATAAAAATTCTATTTATAGATGTTTACAATTTTCTAAATGATACTTGGCCAGTACAGCAAGGGTTGAAGGGGGTATGGTATATAAGAAAGGGCCACTAGGAATGTTCCTCTGGGAATCTCCTAGGTAATCTACCCTCTGCATTTTATGTCACCTAGAATTGTAATTTTAGTCTTTCAGATTTGAAAACACCAAGAATGAATTGATGTGGACAAACTCATCTGAACAAGTTTCATGTGACATGTGTGTAAAATTCAATGTTTATTTATTGATTTCCAATTTGAATTGTCACTGCTGAGGGCCCCAGACCTCAGTCTTATGTTCTCTCTATAGATGCCAAAAGAGAAACCAGATCACAGAACATGTTGAGAAGGGTGCATGCAGAGCACAGAATATTGACAAGAGAACACTCAGTTATTCAACTAGATTAGCTAATGTGTCCATCTCCACAATAAACTTTATCTACCACAGAGATCAACACTTCAGATGTTCCCTGGATCTTGCATGAAAGGGTAATCTAATACTTGCCCATTTGAGTCTTTTTCTTTTTTGTCTCTTTTAATGATGACAGATCACTCCACTTCTGATTGATTTTTGCTCTCCTTAGACATTTTAATTATTTGAATCCACTACATACGTTTTTTAAGAGTCTGCAAGTCATATCATATGTTTCCAGTTTAAGGGACTCTGCATATCTAGGCCCAGATCTATTATGTATTGATTTTAGATCTCAGAGGTCAATCTTAATTACATATGTTTACATCTCTTGGAGATTGTTTTATTATGAATTTATATAGGATGTATATCTTCAGATTATAAGAGCTGGACAATGTACCAGGTCAACATTTTACTAATTATAAGTTAGTTGCATGTCTAAAAATTGACAAGCTAGGGGATACGTTTGGCTCATTAACTGTCTCAGACTATCCTGGAGCCATTTGATTTCAAAAGCAATGTTTGCAAAATTTGACTTTGGTGAGTTGAAACGGTTATGTCTTGTTAGAGTACTCAACATTCATCCAGAGATGATATGTGTGGCTACAAATAACCTCATTTTATTTAATTTATATTTTGAATTATCAAAATTTTTGATAATTACTAATTTTATATGTAACATTGTAATTATTTTAGTAGTAATGAGACTCTTTTTTAATTTCCTGAGGGTCCAAGTAATATATTTAATGCTCAAAGGAAGAATAATAAGGGAAGTCTCCTGACCTGTGGTAAAGAAGTTGAATTCCCTAGTTTATTTGTTTTTTAAGAACCAACAACAAACAAACAAAACTATTTTTGATCCATATTCATATGCAATCATGTGTAATTCTTTGAGATAAAAATTAGGACATAAGTAATACTTGCCTCATTTAACAGATGAATTGAGAAATGGACTTAAAATAATCTGCTTTACAGATTTATGAGTGACACCAATACTGCTTATTTGAATCAGACCTCACAGAAGTGTAAAAAAAGTATATATATATATATATATAGAAGAGATTTGTCTTTTGGCTAAAAATTTATTGAAACAAGAATGACTATAGTGAAGCTTATTGTTTGGAATGTATTTTTTCCTGTCACAGAGAAGCTAACCCATTCCAATGTTACAGGGAAATACTCCAACCATAGAAGTCCCAGTCCTTCAGCCCTATGAAGTACATCCAGTTCTTAAACAATCTGTGTTCAAGTCCCTCTCCAGGTCTCTTCATGTGCTGCACCTTCCTCCTGGACTTGCTCTTGTTTATATTCTTCAACTGATTTAACTTCTATACCTCCTGCAAGAGTTACTTAGGCATCTCCTCCCAATTTGACAGAAAGAGCAAAATTCTCCGAAGAATTTAAAGGGAAAACAGACAGGATGCCTTGATGGAAATATTACAGAAAAGAACCTTGGAAGAATAAACAGGAAAAATGTGTTAGAAGCCTGGATTTCTCACTATTCCTTGGACTTTGTGTAAATCACTTTATCTAACAAGGACTTATCTATGATACAAATGGATTGGAACAAATAATCTTTAGGAATATTTGAAATTGCATATTATCAGTGCCCGGAAATTTCTTATATTCCCTCACTACCTGGTGCCTTTTAAACTATTTTAACCTTCTATGAATGTCATACTAGATAAAATTAAATTCACAGATCTCCCTCAGACTCCTTAATATTAATGGAACTATAGTGGTTTGGACCTGTATGTACCTTAGAAAAACATATTTTAAAGCTAATGCATTCCTGTGGGTGTGTTAAGTAGGACTTATTGATAAGGCTACTTCAATTAAGGTGTGACCCACCTCAATGAGAATGGGTCTTAATCCTGTTACTGTAGTTTTTTAATAAGATCATGTAAATCCAGACAAAGAGGAGAAAGTGATGGAAGCAAGAATCTGAAATAAGAGAAACCTGGAAGATACCAGCATATGCTGCCATGTGCCTTGACATGTGGCAGAGGAACCAAGGATTGCCTGCAGACAGTATTTGGGTAGAAAGCATTGCCTTGATGATGCCTTGATTTGGACATTTTCTCACCCTCAAAACTGTAAGCTAATGAATTACCATTGTTCAAGCCAAACCATTTCATGGTATTGTTTAAGCAGACTAGGAAACTAAAGCAGGGCTGTAATTACTAAGCGTAAATTATATTTAGTATTATATTTCTTCAACGTGTTGTCTAATCCAGACTTTCATTTATATGCCATTAGCGATCTTTTGTCACTTATCTATAAACTTTAATAAAGGGAAGTTCCAGTTCTCAGTAACATAGACCTTGTTTTTGCTTACAAATATTTATTAATACAGTGGCTAGTAAAATTAATACAGTGGTATAGTAAAATAACACATGTGAACAGACATAGGAAAATATCAACTACTTTGATAATGAAGCCAAATCAATGATCAAAAATATCCCAAATCCTGAGAGTATTTTAATTTTTCTTAATTCTTACAGACACTAATGTAATTCATTTACTTAGCTTACTAATTATTTAAAAGGAAACTATGAAAGCAAGATCATGTTATTTTTATTCTTGATTATATTATTAGTATGCCATATTTCTTGTCTCTTATATTTAGAACTCCAATTTCCTATATTAAAACGTTGTCATTCTATATATAAAAATAATTTCAGAAGAGACCAAAGTCCCTTGATTAATGTAAAAATTCAGTCAATGCATGTAATAATCTGAAATTAATATTGAGGTTCAAAGAGTTCAAACATTAGTTTTAAAATATTTAATAAGAATAGGAATACAGTGGTACCTCAGTACTCATTGTTAATTGGTTCCAGGAGGCATGAAAAGTACTAAAAACGACAAGTAGCAAACAAATTTTTCCCATAAGGAATAATGTAAATAACTTTAATGTATTCCCAAACCAAAGACAATGTACATTTTTAAGGCAATATGTAAACAGATAGGGCTGTGTATCATTACTTTACATGAGAAATAAACCTAAACATTAATAAATACTTAGATTAAATGAAATAAAAACTTCAGTTTACCTGTACTGAGAAGAGTCCATGGCCTAATAGGATGGTGGGAAGTTAGTGGTGAAGAGAAGAGGTTACATGGAGTGTTGCTTGGAAGGAGAGTCCCCTCTAATAGAACATTGGGAATTTGTACTTCAGGTGTTCTTTTTCTTTTCTGCCTTTTTTTGACTTGCACCACAGACTCTGACACACTCTTTGTCACCTTCATTAAAAACGTATCCAATGTGGATTGCTTCTGTTTTCTTTTCAGAATTCCTCGAAAGTGTGAAATTGTTTGGTCATTCAATAAATTCACATTTATGCTTGTCAGAGCTTTTTCTGGATGGTACTTCTCCACGCAGTTTTGAAAATGTGTGCCCATTTTGCACCCATTTCTTTTATCATGGAACTGGGGACATCCTCCCTTATCTCCTCCTCACCTGAAGAAATCTCTTCAGCCACCTCTTGTTGCTGCTCCTTTTATAGTTCCTGCAGCTCCTCAGTGCTGAGCTCTTCACAATGTTCCTCCAGTAACTCAACATCAGCAGCATCGACCTCCAGAACCATGGATTGGCCCAAAGACACAATATCCTGCACAACTGTATGCTCTGTACCTGCAGCTTGGGGTCAGCCTCAAACCTTTCGAAGTCTCTCTGAGTCACAGCTTCTGGCCACAAATTCTTCCATGCCGAATTCATTGTCCTATAAGAGACTTCGTTCCAGGCCTTATCAATAAGGTTAAGACAGTGCAGGATATTGAAATGCTCCTTCCAGAATTCTATGAGGGTCAACTGGGTGTCAGAGGTGATCTCAAAGCACCGCTGGAAAAGCACCTTGGTGCACAACTTTTTGAAGTTTGAAATGACCAGCTGGTCCACACTGGATGAGAGGAATAGTATTGGGGGACAGGAAACTTACAGTGATGAAGCTGAGCTCCTCCAATAAGTCATCCTCCAAGCCTGGAGGGAGGGCAGGTGCATTGTCCAAAAGTAGGAGAGTTTCAGAGGCAAGTCTTTCTCCAGCAAATATTTTTTCACTGAAGGGCCAATCACTTCATTTATCCACTCAGTGAAAAATTGCCTCGTGACTCATGTTTTGCTGTTTGTCTTCCATATCACATGAAGTTTGCTTTTTATGAACTTATCCTTCTTGAAAACTCATGGGTTTTCAGTATGATAGACTAGTAGAGGCTTTAATTTTAAGTCCCCGCTAGCATTCCCACACAACAACAGAGTGATCCTGTCCTTCATTGGTTTGTGACCTGGTAATGCCTTCTCCTCTTTTGTGATATAGGTTTCTACTTGGCATTTTTTTCCAAAAAAAAAACTCTGGTCTCACCACAGTTAAAAACTTGGTGATGAATAAAACCTGAACTTCTCTGTAGTCTTGAAATTCACTGACTAATTTATTAGCAGCCTTTTTATTAGCACACGCTGCTTCGCCATGCCTCAAGATACTATGGATGCAGGTTCTCTTTTTAAAATTGTCAGACCAGCCGTGGCTGGCCTTAAAAACTTTAACACCCTCATCACTCAGTTCCAGTTTGTTTTTCAAAAGATGGGTATGCAACACTCGCTTTTTCACATATCATGGCTTCTGATACACTGTTGCCCACTAACTGCAATTCATTTACCCAAAGTAATAACAGCTTTTCAACTTTCTTGATTGTTTGGAAACACTGCCTTGTTACTGCTTTAACTGCTTTCACAACATCAACCTTTTTTATCACTTCTTTATACTTAATGATGGTGGAGACCGTTGTTCTAGACGTACTGTATTCCCTAGCAAGATCAGTAACTCGAATACTGCTCTCATATTTAACTATTCTATTTTTTTGTTCAATGGTGATGCAAAGTAATTTTCTTTTCTGCTCAGCACTATCACTGGTCATTTTCTTAGGACCCATGATGGGGAAAAAACTGCAAAAATACATAAAATGATCACAGAAGCTAAGATAAGATTGCAATGGGATGTGCACAGGGCAAGAGCTACCGTGTGACTAACATGTGACCCTGTGTTTCAGTAGGAAAGGGTAGTGAGTCACAAGGCAACCAACACTGACAAGTCCTAACTCACACGTCGAGCACAAATAAACAAGTACCAGGACAAAATTTTTGCATCAAAATGCATCAAGTATCAAATTTGATGAGTTTCAAAGTAGTTGAGTACCAAGGTATGACTGTAGGTTAATTTGGCGTAAGAGGTAGCTGTAATAATATAACAATACATATTAAAATTATTAAGGTTTAGAAATATGTAGTAATAAATGATTCACTGGATCATTCAGATTTTAATAGTATTGGTTCCTACCTTTCCTCTGTACTATTGCGTTCAGTTTTTGCTTCATCATTAACTTTTAATTAACCACTATAAAACTGTATTGATATATAAATGCATACATATAAACACATGGGAAGAAATACTTACAAAATAGCTATTTCATAAGTAGAGTCATAACTTACAAATGCATTGGGAAAATGGTCATTTTGATAATATCTTAGCAGTAAATGTAATTTAAGTTTCAGAATTTAAATAATAAGTTAATGCATAAATCATATATGAAAATAGCACAATTTTTCCTATATATGATATTTTTATAAAGCGATGTTTATTTTTAGTTTTATTTATCCTATTTCCAATGCTCTTCACTTTTTCCTTTAATATTTCTTGTAATGCAGGTCTCCTGGCAAATAATTTTCTCAGTTTTGTTTGTCTGAGGAAGTATTTCACCTTCATTTTTGAAAGATATTTTTACTGCATAAAGAATTCTGAGAAGTTCCATTTGTTTGTTTTTCCTTGCAGAAACTTAAACAGTTCCTAATGAGAAGTTTGCAATAATTCTTATCTTTGTTCTTCTGTATGTAAATTGCAGTTTTCCCATCTCTGGCTACCTTCAGACTTTGTCTTTGATTTTCAGCATGAATATGACCCTGGGTGTGTTGTTGTTGTTGCTGCTGCTGCTGACATCACTGACCCTCCTCGTCCTCCTCCTCCTCCTCCTCCTCATCTCCCTCCTCCTCCTCTCTTCTGTTTGGTGTTCTTTTGGCTTCTTTGAAATGTAACTTGGTATGTGTCTGATTTTGCAAAATTTGGGCCTATTATTTCTCAGCTATTTTTTATGCCCAGTTTTCTCTCTCTTCTCTTTCTGGTTATACAATTACATATGTTAGTCTATTTGATATTGTCCACAGCTCATAGATGCTATGTTCTGTCCCACACTCTCACACTCACACACACACACATTTTTTTTCTCTTTATATTTCAGTTTGTGTAATTTCTCTTGACCTATCTTCAAGTCACTGATTCTTTCCTTCACTGTGTTTATTCTACAGATGAGACCATCACAGGAATTATTGATTTCTATTATTGTGCTTTTGATATCTAGTATTTCCATTTGATTTCCTTCTGCTAGGCTTGAATATGGGAGTTACGGTAATCTAGGCAGGAGTTGAACTGGGTTGGATTTATTATTTGCTATTGTTGCCCTGAAGCTTCAAATTTCTCTAGCCATACCTTGTGTTAAGAGTCTGGTTTGCTGAGGATTTTTCTTAATGTCTGTTCCACTCTCAGACCTTTAGGTCTTTCCCTTTGCACATGCGAAAGAGAAGGTCTCCATACTGTTGTAAATTTCCCAGCATTATACCACTATTACTTGCTACTCACACTAGTTACCCTGTGGTGCAGAGAAGAGGCATTCATTCTCAATTTGTTTTATTAAGCTTAATTCTCCGGCAGGCATTATATCCCTAGGTCTCACAGATGTGGCTTTCTCAATGCTCTGGCCCACTGTAGTTCTGGACCCACTATGTATTGCTCCTCCCTACCCCAGGAGTTAAGGGTCTTTATCTGTTCCTTTCCCCATCAGTAATTGGTTTTCCCCAGGGTCCTAAGGAGAATGTGCATTCCATCTGAATTTTAGGCTTTAGTTCAGTATGGAAAATAGAGGAGATGTATCTGGATGGAGTTTTGTGCCTTTCCTACAGCAATTGTTGTCCCCTTATCCCAGGCCTTCCTAGATTCTGTTTAGAATTATTTGCCAAGAAAATTTTGTAGCTGGATATATTTTTGAAATGGTTAAAGTAACAGTCATAAAAAATAAAAGGAAGTCCTTATTATTTATATTAAAAAAAACCCACAAAAACAAATGAAGAAAAGTTTGGTTATTTGCAATCTCAAGAGAGTATTAGTTATAGCTACTGACATAGTTAAAAATACAAAATACTAGAATCATCTTAAGATATCTAGATAGGTATTGAGTATTAGGGAAAAGGGTAGGAAGGAAGAAATTTAATATCAATATTCTGATCTTTGTGTATAGAATAAAACATTTACTCTTTCAATATAATATCTTTGATCAGCACTACAATGAAAAATACTTAGACTCTACGAATATGTAGTTTAGAAATCCTAAAACTTGCACTTGACCAGTTCATCAGTGTGTCTTATAAGTTTAATATTTTCAGGTCCTTGTGTTTAGAAAACTAACATCCATTTTATGATGTTATATATTGAATGTGAAGTAAAAATTTCAATTTATGATTAATTCCAGACTTATAGAAAACATCCATCTTTTAATTTTTTTCTTCCTGTTCTTAATAGGGTTAACTCTCATTTAACCAGAACAAAATCATCTGAAATTTCAAGAATCCATTATTATTTTTCTTATTATGCATGTTTATTTTGTGACAGCAAGAAATAAATTTAATTCATGTTCAGTATAATACTTCCATATCATTAATGCTTCCACTCATGATTTCACAACTGATATAAATTTACATCCCCAAAATATTTTCTCTATCTACATATGAGTATGACTCTATATTCAATGCGATATCACTTATATGTACAGCAATGTCTTGTTTCTTAAAATAAAGGTAAGTCCAAAATAAAATATTTCTTATCCTATTGAAGTTCTCATTATAGTTTTTAATTTATATTAATTAATACTGTATCAATACCTAGAGAAAATAAACCAGACTTTCAGTTTACTTGAGAAAGTTAAATGGTAGAGAGATAAATAAAAAGAAATAACAACAAAAGATAATTTGAGATCTGTGGATGAATATTTAATTTTAGGTGAAATATTAATATATCTAAATCTCATCATCTATTCACATTAGCAGTTCTTTCTGCCACAAATTTATTCCTAAGAGTCCCAAATTTCTGAATTCCTTTATGAGAAAGGAAATAGTAGAGTACATATTCTTGCTTGTTGTTTAGGTAACTTCATAATTTGCAGTGTGCTACATATATATATTTTTATTATTGATTCATAGATCTTTTTCAGGGAATATCATCAAATCATATGTTTCTTCTGCCAACAGTGAAGAAAAGCAGTATGCAAACAGGATTGTATCTTTGAATGACTTTTTTTTTTTTTTTACACTCATTTTTCATTATGTTTTACTTTTTGGTTTTACTTTTTAATTACTAACTTTTAAGCACTTTGTCCCAAATTCAATAAAGAGCATAGAGAGAGGAAGTGAAGAGAGCAGGGAAAGGGTTAGTAGTAAATGCATACATACATACATACATACATGCATACATTCACACATGCATACATACGTAGAAAACACACAACTAAACAAAATGTGCGGGCTTCTGAAACAGCAAGTCCTGAAGAGGAGCTGGGGCTCCTCTGACCCCTCATAGCTCTCAAAGGCAGCCTCTTCCTCCCCTCCCTCAACGCAGTCTTTTCAATTCATTTAGGTTTTTTTGTAAGACAAAAGAGCCAATGACTTCAATCAGTTTAGGCCCCTCAAAACCACCTGCTGGGATTAAGGGGAAGAGGAAAATCAGAGAGAACAAAACAAATTAATGTCTCAAAAAATAATCTTGCCAGATAGGTAACAGAAACCAACCAGGCTAGCTAAGAGAAAACAGGAGAATTGATTTAAGCTAAGAGGCCAAGGGCAGGCTCCAACCAGGCTTCGGGGTAACCTGGACTGAGAACTAGGAATCTAGTAGGAACCAGGAGTTCCTGGCTCTCTTCTCAATCTTGCTTCTCCCCTTCCTCATCAGCTTGGATCCTCTCTCCATGGGCTTTTTCTTTTAACATCATATTAAAATGAATCTAATTGGCATTTATGGGTAGGCACAACAACTATAAATAGGTGGTGTATTGCTACAGCAATCTGTAATGAAGGTAGACAACTATGAATTTTATGGATGCTGGTGTAGAGAAAGAGAAAAGACAGGGATGAAAATGGGAAATGGAAATAGCTTTTTCTCAAAGTCTGATGGCACTTTGGAGATTCTACATATTGAATTTACATATTTATCTCTCATTGACAAAAAATTTATTTTATAGCAGACAAGATGTCAAAGAACCCTCCTGAACTGAAATGCAGGCATCTGACTCTGAGGAAGTATATATGTTTATAATACAGCTGAGCAAGGTTGTAAAATCTGGGATTTTTTTCCTAAAAATTTAAATACTAATTTCAATTTTTCTCAGTATGATGGCTTTAGAAATAGTCTAAGGTCTTTAGAAAGTCAAGGTTGTTTAAATGTCACTAAAATGAAGATTTCTTTTAATGGATTTCCCTTTTTCTAGAAGTCTCATTAGCTGTGCCAAAACACAGCTGAGCATAATATTAGAGCTCTTTGAACAGGAAAGTAGAAGTTAGGATTTAATAAAGCTTACCAATTCATTTGACAGAGAAAGTACTATCATTGTTGCTAAATGAAAATAAACTTCAGTAAGAGTCACTTCTTACTTTGCCCCAGACTTTGAGTCTTTACTGAAATCTCAGTGCTTGGCCACATTGCCATGCAGTTTTCTTAAATGGGCTGGATTATGACAAACAGATAAGGAAGAGGCAAAGGGAACCATTTGCTACAAACACATTATAGGTAATATACAACACTGGGGATTGCATATTGACCTTAGGGCATTTGATCTCAATCAGCATGCCATGCTACAGCACAGGAACACATAGTCATGTTTACAACACAGAGCTAAATTTAAGAGACTCACATAATTGCCTGCGAGAAGGTACAGGAGCACTTCCATAAGCTGTGCCCTGTAAATAAAACACATTTTTTTTTGGAGCAAGTGATGTATTAGTTACAGTAGAAATTTGTGGAGAGGTGAATAAAGAATAAGAAAAAAGAACATAAAATAAATAGAAGTGGTTTAAGAGGCTATTTTTATTGAGAACTTTGAATTACTGTATTTGTAGATGAACATATATTAGAGTAATATTTGTAGGAAATTAACTTTAAAGAGTGTAAATGTGCCAAAGTAAGAAAGAAAAATGAAAATTACGACAAGATATGAGACATTTAAATTTGAAAGGAAGTTTTGTGAAAAGTAGAACACACATGATATTTATGAAGTGGCCTCCTTAAAAAGCAGGTTCCCTTGTACCAATTCCTTAGCTGAAGCAAACTTGTTCTCAAAGTCTTATACTAAGCAGGTCATTTGTAGTTAATTCTTTCTTTTTCCATCTCAAGTATTATATAAAACAAAAATAAAAACCTCATAAAGCAGGCCTAATCTGTGCATGAATAATAGGTGATCACTAAAAATTACCATGGTCAAATGGAAAGAAAAATTATTAAATGAAAATATTAACTATGCATGATAGATACCAAAGTTAGAACACCACACTCTGAATATTTGCTATATCGCTCCAATTCCAAAAACTCTGCAAACAAATATTGCAATCAAATTGTATATTTTTATTCCTGGCACCATCCTATATCACAAAATTGCATTAAAATACAGTGAAAGAGAAGTTTTAAAAATATTAAATAAATATAGATCTTTGTGAAAACCAATAGTTCATTATAATATAATAACTTACAAATGACAGGAATGTTTGAAATAGATTTGTGAAGTTCCTGTGCTTAGTACATTGAAATGCATTCTCATTTAATCCTGAAAACAGTCCCAAATTTTATTTTTAATATCACTATTCCCATTTTTGTGCATGAGGAAACTCTTTTTAGAATTGATTAAGTTACTTTAGAATCAGTTTAGAATTGATTAAGAAACCATCCAAGTTTTTTAACACTAGTAAAGCAGATGCAATGGAGATCCAAAAAGCAAACCCTGTTTCTGGTAATTAATGAAATTTCCTTCTAATAGGATTAGGAATGCTAGTGTATTGGCCTTGGTTCCTGTAAGAGAAGATCAAAGAGACAAGTTATCTTGTAAAATATTTGCATTCTGGCATTGAGGGAGGATAAATAAGACATGCAAATCCTTTGCTTAAATTCCCTTTGAGAATGTGTTTGTACTCCTAATTTACTTAGGGAGAAGAATGTCCTTTTGTTTATGGTCTATTGGGATATGCCTGGGATAGGTTTTTAAAATTTTGCCCTGGATATAAATTTATGAATAGATTTCATCAGAGGATTTAATCTCCACTTAATAAAAAGCATAACTTGCCCTTGAGGCTCAAGTGCAGACTGGTAGCAGCAACACCATCAGCCCCAGGTACTAAACAATGCAAGCCAGGACCTTAGATACACTGATGTTCCCACTTTAAGTCCAAGGGCAGAGAGCAGTGCAGGTAACTTCTAAGTACTGTTCGAGCATTGCATTAGGTGTGAATAAATTCATATTTGTGTCATTGAGGTGTAAAGCAGTCCAAGAAAGATCTAGATCAGAGAGAGGATCTGCCTAAATCTGGTTGACCCTAAACTAGAATATGCATAAATAGGTTTATTTGACACTAAAACACAAGACATAATTCACTATGCAATGTTCATTCAAAAATTCATCATTATTTGTGGCAAATTTATTGAGACTTTTTCTTTTCTTTTTTTTTTTTTAACTTTTAGAACTTTTAATGAGTTGCCTCAAGTCTTAGTAACAGAAACTAAAAAACAACAGCAAAAATTAAAAACATATTCTTTAAAACCGTATTATTGAATCACAGAAAAGAAACTAAAAACTACATTAGTTTCCTGTTTATTAGAAAATCTATTTCCAAGTACTTATCTTTATTAGGGTCACATTAATTCCTATAATAAACCAGGAACAATGTTACCATTGAAACAAAATATAAAATATGAGAAAATAATATATTTATAATATCCTGAATGCAGAAGTTAGTGTCTCAGTTTCTAAAACTTCCAGCTGTTCTGTGGGGAGAGTCACAATTAGGTGAATCCAGAGCACAATGGAGTTTTGCTGGGGAAGACTTTGATTTTAAATTATCACCTAAATGGCCCCAAGCAACATAGTGCATGACACTTTATTCACTCCAGTGAAAAACCTGATGTTGCATGGTATTCTTTCTCTGGACTATCTCCCCAGCTCACAAGTCTTTCCTCAAGTTACCTATTTCTACATAAGGTAAGTTTCTTTTGATTGGATTTTTTACAGGTGTCTGCTGTATGTCTTTTTCCTTTACATTTTTTCAGGGTAATTTTATTTAACAATATGTTGATTAAAAATGACATATTTCAGCATAAAAACAAAATATGAACAAATTTATTATTTTTAATGAAATGCCAAATCCAAGATAGTACATTTTAAAAGGGTTCATTTATTAGACCCAGAATTTATCTATGTACTAATATATATGTGTATCAGTTAATAGCAAGCATAAGTAATTTTTTATTTTCCAGGTAGTACTTTTATTGGGATAACAAATAATGATATTACTATGATAAGACTAATCATTTTTAGGAAAAAATATATGCTTAGGAAAGACTGATAAGCAAAAATAACCTAGAACCTGTTAAAAGAAGATATTTAGGGAGCTATGACAACTAAGCTTTGTTTCTCCAGTTTGCTTCTCTTTTAAAAAAGTTTATACAAATTCCATCTATTATTTAAAACTATAAATTGAAGCAATAATTAACAATAATTACATGCATTAATTTATCCAAATGAAGGAATAGAATTTGGTCAACCAAACCATGGTAAAGAACAAGCCAATATTTAATTTAATTGCAGGTGCTTAGAAAATTCATCAGAGAACTAATTCTCCCATGGGCCTTTTGTCCACACAAATAATTCTTGGGTATGATTACTTTTATTTAGCTCATATTATATTTCACATATATTGCTATATTTGCAATGACAAATTTTTCAGAAGCATATGATATCATCTGCATATGATGTGTTTACCTTTTCCATTTCCATGAATGGGAAAGAGTAAGATGTAGCAAAATGAACTTTCATGCTTACAAAGCCAGGAAGTGGCAGTGACAGGTCTAGAACCAAGTTCCTTGGTATCCCACATTCTAGGAGTTTACCTAGACCTCACTGAGCTTCTCTGATCAAGATGAAAATGAGCAGGAGGCACACAATTAGAGGCTGTTCTGTGAATCATGTGGGTATGGTGATTTTCGATTAAAAACAAAAAACAAAAAACAAAAACACTGTAGTTGTAAATAAGACCTGAAATTAACACATGATTCTGGAAAAGGGAGCTAATGTAAAAAGCAGAAATCCACGAAAAAAAGGCAATGAATGCCTTAAAAATACAAACAATGTGATAAGCCTCCTTAATACTTTCCTAATCATTTGGAAGCATTTAGTAAAAAGATATTGAGGGCATAGTCTTGAACAAGGAGATAGAAAGAAGAATATAAAATCCAGTTGGGGGAAGCGGCTGTGGCTCAATCAGTAGGGCTCCCATTTACCATATGGGAGGCCCCGGGTTCGGTTCCCGGGGCCTCCTGGTGAGGGCGGGCCCACCCGCACGGCGTGGTTGGCTGACCCAGCGAGCACAAGCAGCAAGGGGGTATAAATGAATAAATAAATAAAATCTTAAAAATAAATAAATAAAAATAAATAAATAAATAAATAAATAAATAAATAAATAAATAAATAAAATAAAATCCAGTTGGGTCAAGAGCCAATGTGATTTTTATCTGAGAAAAATGCTAAAATAATACTTCAACCAAAATTTAATAAGAATTCAACACTTATTCACTGACCTCAGAAACACATGCAAAAAAGCAAAACCAGTGCTAGAGATGAAATGGAAATATGAAGATAAAAAAATCATTAATATTTTATTCAAAAGCTTTGGGCCAAGGGTTTTTCAGATTTCAGATTTACTCAGAATTTGTAAAATAACACCCCTAGGTCTAGAACTGCTGTAATCAAAGGCATTAATATTTCTGCAGCAAAAATATGATAGTTCTACTATGATTTAAAAACAAACAGAAGCGAAGTGAGTGGGAATGGCAATGCTGGCATGTGAATGTGAGTGGCTGGGGGTGGGTGGGTTGAGCAATCCATAAAACTGGGGGTAGGGCTAGAGGAAGGAACAGGTGAACTCTGTGGAGGTAGAGGAATGCAGTTGAGAATACAACTGGGGGGAGTGTTCTTTTGGCAACTATGGCAGGGGAGGGTCACTGGTTCAGGGAGTCAGCAGTGGAGGAATGTGTGGGGAGGGGTGCATATGGTGCATGCCTCTATGGAATATGAATGTGTTCATGTGATCATAGGGTATTCTCTCAGTGAGTGGAGACCCACACAATAACCAAAAAAATATTAAATCCCATCATGGTGAGTTCTGCTACATTCTCAAATAGAGTGGCAAGAATCTCTAGAGCATAGGCACTAACTAATAAAATAAAACAGACTAATTCGCCAAGCCCTCAATATTAATGCTTGAACTCATGAACCTTACTCTTGCAAAATTAAAACTTAGCCTAATAATATCTATTGCTTAAGAGTTACCTCCTGAAAACCTTGTTACTCAAATGTGACTTCTCTCTAAGCCAAACTTAGCAAATAAATTCACTCCCTTTCCCCCAGCATGGGACATGACTCCCAGGGATGAGCCTCCCTGGCACTGAGGGATTAATATCAAGCATCAACCAGCAATGCATTTGGAACAAGATCTTGACTAAAAGGGGGAAACATTAAATACAAAAGAGTTTTTATGGCTAAGAGATTTCAAAGTGAGTCGGGAGGTAATTCCAGAGGTTACGGTTATGCACGTCTCAGGTGGATCTCACTACCACAATGAGCCAAGCCTCAAAACGGGTGCACCAAGATCTCTAGAGACATCTGGATACTATAGGCAAGGCACACAACCCCATGAAATCAGCACCCTATCGGTGGGCCTTACCTTGGAATATATGATAATCTATTTCCCCAACATAACAGAGTTAGACTCATTTATAATTTTCCTGCACATGATTCTTCTACACCTTTTATTTGAACTTATAATTATCACTATACTCATTAAATGTATGTCCTAGAGACTTAAATCTTTGGTCTATTCATATGCCAGCTGAACCCTGAAACTCAGCAGAGTTACAGCCAACACTTACTCTCTGGTTTATAGAACTTGCCTAGCACAGCTAACAAAATGATGATGATGTAAAACCCCCACCCCAAAAGGCAAAGACTATCTATAACTGCAAGCAAAAGAGTTCTTTGCATATGCCCCATAAGATCTAAGCCCCCTCTCAACCTCATGCAGAGCAGGCATCACCATCCCCAAATCCTCAAGATTGAGGAATGAACAAACCTAAGAGTCCCCTCTTATTATGATGCAACCATCGACCAAAGTAGACTTATTATTCATGTAGTAACAGAAGAACTTGTAACATTGACATAAAGATAGTGGTTACCAGAGGTCCTGAGGGGAGGGAAAGGGAAAAAATGGTGGAATACAGGGCATTTTTAGGGCATTGGAATTGTTCTGCTTGATATTACAATTTCAGATACAGGTCATTACACATTTTGTCAAAACCTATAAAATTGTACTATGTAAAGTGTAAACCATAACATAAAATATAGACCATGGTTTGTGGCAATGTTTCAGTATTTTTACATCAATTGTAAAAAAATGTACCACAATACAGTAAGATGTTATTAATAGGGAAACATGAGAAGGGGAGGGGTTGGGTTATATGGATTCCCCTATATTTTCTTGTAACTTTACTATAATCTAAAACTTCTTTAAAAATAAAGTTAAAAACAAACAAACAAAGGTAAGAAATAGCCTCTTGTCAGTTCAAATCAAGTTAGATATTTGACTATCAAATAAGTTATATAAAAACTTTGGGTTTTTAGGGTATTTTGCATATGTATTTTGGATCTCAGAATTGCAGATAGAGCGAAGGATTGTAAAATGATAAAAGTTATATAATTAGAAGTCATGGGGATAAGAAATTTTTAGAAAATTAGAATTTTAATTGCATTATCTTAGAATTTTAATTGCATTCTCTTGATAACAGAATAGCTTTAGAAAAAAATAAGTTGTTCAAGAAAATAGTTAAATTTGTTTAAGCCTTAGCACTTAGAGAAAAGTATTGAACATATGAAATGATTTGAACATATGAAATGATTAGAAATAAGAGAAAAATTTGTTCTCAGTCCCATTGTTTTATAAACATGCAGAAATAATAAGATTTAGTTAATACAAACATTTTAAATGTTGTGAATTTTATGATTTTTTAAAAAGAAAAGAAATTTCTGATAAATATATAAATATTCTTTCTTTCATCAGTTTGGTTGGAATTTATATTTAAATTTAAAATAGTAATGTTTCAAGTTTATATCCACCATCCAGAATTATCTTCAAGAACTAATTAAGAAATAAGGGTTAATAGTTCAGAAAAAACTAAAATTCTTGGATATTCCTTTAAATTAGGAAATATTCAGATGTATGTATTTTGTGTACCTAAATTATTCAAGAAAGTATTTTACTAGGTTTGTAGTTGCTTATATATTTATTTTAAACCTTTATTGAAGTTCTCAAATTGTACATATCAAAATATTATCTCTCTTAAAATCTCTCTTGGAGCATATGTCTGCCCAAGGCGTGCCCTTTATCCACCACCTTGAATGACATATATTGATAGTCACTTGTTCATTAATTGAAATCAGCAAAAGTGCCTTTAAATAGACTGCACCTTTTGTACAGTTTGTTGTCTTTACATGATCAAAAACAATTATATCCAGGCTGATTTCTACTGTTAGCATTTCTGACCACAGTTCACACATAATTCTTGAGCCATGTTTTAAAGATCAATTATGCCTCTGAAGATGGTACAGTGAAATGGAGATGGTTAAGTAAATATGATTTGGTGTTAGATCTCTTATCTACCAATAATGGAAAAAAGAAATGAATTATTAAAAATGAAGAAAAAATAATAAGGATTTGTGGGATCCTTTCATTTATTTTTTCAATGTCCTAGCAGAGACACAGAAACAAGCAACTGTATGGGTAATGATGTATTATGTGTTCACAGCCCCCAAATAATGGTCTTGGATTTAAACATTTATATTTCTATTAATGAAATAATCATTTTAAAAATGCACTGATAAAATTACATTTATCCTCCTATTTTTTCCCTTCTTCTAAACTTATTTACCATAGTTATAAAGATTATTTTAACAAACAGTTACAGAACAAGTTTGAGATCATTAATTTTAAAATGTTACAGGTTTTATGAGAGACATTTAGTTAAGATAATGGAATAATATGTAATACTTTATATGGCTTTGGCTTTACTTTTCCTTTCCTTAAACTGACCAATTTTCAATTTTCAATAATACATCTCCTGCCAGTACTTTAGTAAGAAACACAGAAGGTGGGCATGAATTCTGGTGGCACACTGAGAATATGAAATACAGTATCACCCATAAGGTTAGCACAAATTCCTCTGCATCATTTTTATTATTTTAAGTTATAATAGTAATCACAACTTCCAGTATTTCTTGGGGATTTCCCAAGGTACCGCCAAAGGCAGTTCCTCCCAGCTACTCATAAATGCCCTGTGTTTCTTTCATTGCTTAAATATTGCCCTAAGCCCTTTACTTTTATTATATCTCTTTGAAATGGAGTGAACCATTTCCCAAAAGGACACTTATCAAGAAGGTTGACATTTCCAACAATAAGAACCGGCATGCACTGTGTGTTAATATGAAGGCCTGAAAGACTTGACCTGAGTCCCTCTAATTATTTTAGAGTCCTCATCTCTGGCAGTACATTCATTTATTATCAGTAGAAATTAAAGTCTTTTAAATGTGAGTACTTTGCATACTATAGAGGAAAAAGTAAGTTAATATTGAGGACAGTCTATTAAATTATTATCTTTTGGTCGTGACAGAGATAAATAATAATCTCTCTAATTTTGTTCTCATTCTGACACCATGTACTAGTTACGATAAACTGCAGATAAATTCCAGAATAGAGGGATAAAGGATCCAAAAGATTAATAAAAAACAAAGAATTAAGAGATTAATTTAATTATTCTGAAAAATAGTCCTGATATATGCAAATACTCTTAAACCTTTAGTGCCATCTCCCACCCCATCCCTCAATGATGACAGAATTCAAAAACCTTTGCTTGATCCTCAAGTTTACTGCAAGCTTACCTTCAACTACCACTTTAAGAATATATATCACTTTCTCAAATAATATTCAGACTGGCTATTAAAAGGAATAAAAAAATTTAAAAGATGCAATTTGTGGAATGTAAGGAGAGAGGTGATAATTCTGCAAAGTTTATATCTTGGGCTCAATATGAACTGTATGTCTGTATATTGAAGATACAGTGAAATTGAAAAGATTTGGAAATCTGGCATGTGAAATATTCAGAGGCATAGGAGAAATATGGACCTGAAAGTAAAATAGTCCATAAATCATAGGGAAAATATTGTATCTAAATACTATCCCATAAAATAGGGATATATAGCCTTCCTCTGGTCAAAGTATATGGTAAAATATATTTAATCAATGTTCTCTCATTTGACAAGATCTGACCAGTTCATAAGCTAACTGAGGAAAGTATATAAAACCAAGAAATCATTCTTTTAAAAAGGTATTTGTGGCTGTTAAATATTTTATTTTAACTGAAAACACATAGAAGTCCATTCATTCATCCATATTTTAACACTGGGACAAGCCCTTGTCTTCAATGAGAGTCTTCTGAGTGTCACTCAGCTTGCTCTCACTTACATACTCATACCTTAGTTCATCTTCCTCAAAATCCAGTTTAGATTAAAGTAAAGTGGCTTTAGAGTATAAAGATCCTTGCAGAACAATCTGAATGTAGATTCATTATATGAATTTACATTTTTCCTCCAAATCTTTCAGTGATTTCAGAAGACTTTCTAAAACATTCAATTCAGTTTTAATAACTTTTTTCTTTCACTTGTCTATTTTATCTATTTACTTAATATTTAATTAGTTTGCTTAGTAACATAATAATTATTATTACAATAATAATTACAACTAGAATAAACAAGTTTAAGGACAAACAACTCATGAAACAGAAGTGGGCAGAGCTATGGAGAGATGCCCATCAAGTTCAGCAAACTTTATGCCTAACAGCTTTACAAAGTGAATATGGCCTTTTAATCTAGAGTAGGAAAAATGGTATCCTATTTAGGATGATGTGGAATGGTCAAATGAATGTTATATATTTTTGTTCAGTACACACTTTTTAAAATAGGCAGAAAGTTTCATAGGGACATGTGTTAGCAAAAAAAAAAAACAAAAAACAAAAACTTCTATTACTAATATGATAATTCTTAAATTATTTGGAATATAATCCTAATCCAGATTACTTCAGACCCTTGTGTTGGTGGATTAATGTTTTTGGTATTCTGGTTTTTGTGTTTTTTTTTTTTTTTTTTTCTGTATTTGTTATATATATATTCAATAGTTTATGATTTAGTTTACTGAAAAAGTTCTAAATTACATCTATTAAAAGCCATTTAAAGAGTGCTATTGGATTTAAGTATTTGGTAGGTGAAATTATTCTATCATTTCTCTGATGGACTAAAAGTTAAAGTCATCGGCTGTTGAAAATAGCAGTGAGATCTATAAGGAAAGTCATTAAGTTCCTTCTATTTCATTCTCACAGTTTAGTAAGATCAGTATCAAGAACAATCACTTCATCCTCTATTAGGCTAATATGTTTTGCCTAAGCATTTTAGTCAAACAATATAAAGAAAATCAAATGTAGGAAAAAAATATTAGAAAGATAGAGATTAGCCATATATACATTCTGGTGGATGTTGTATTTCTCTTTGCAATGTTTCAGTAAAATTTTTTATCAGTTAGAGTTTTGTCCTCCTATGGACACCAGATTTTACTTGGAGCTCTTTAGAAATAGGAGAAGCTGCAGAAACAATGAGAAAGTCACACTTCCATGTGAGAGAGGACTCCAGGATCACCCACAACTGAGCTTGGGGAGAAAATAAGCTTAAGGAGAAACCCGGATAGTCAGAGAGAGAGAGGCTGCAGGCTGGAATCAGCAGAGGAGCATGAAGCTGAAAAACGAGGTCCAGGGAGACATGAACCATATGCCTGACTGCCCTCAGCTGAGCTTGGGGAGAAAGTGTGCCTGGAGAAGACAGAGTCTGACCACCACTTGCCTTGTCATATGGCAGGATTCGAGGATCTGCCAGCAGTCAACTTTTGGTGAAACAGCGTCTTTGGTGATGCCTTGATTTGAACATTTCCACAGTCTTAGAACTGCAAGCTTTTACCCTAATAAATTTCCATTATAAAGGCTAGCACATTTCTGATATTTTTAAATTGGAAGCCTTTAGCAAACTAAAACAGCCATATCTACCATTTTTAATCACTTAACTGTACTTTTCATACATTATTTAATCTTTACAATAACCCTCTGAGGCAAATGTTATCTTCACTTTATAATTTAGGAAACTGAAGCTTATGGAGGAGATTAAATAACTGACCTGAAAATTCATGTCTGCCCCACTCTCAAATCTGTCATGCACAGCTGCATTCTGACTCTAGCATTGCATTAGTCGAGAGAGCCTAAGATTACCTTTGGGGTATTAGTAAAATAAAGGTACCAAGAAATACATTTAAGAACTTGTGTATTTGCTGTTTAATCAAAAACAAAACAAAACAAAATCAATGTAGTTGTCATTGAGGGAAAAACTAGACTTAATTTAATTCCCTTGTTCTTGTTATCTGTTTGAGCTGTTTTCTTTTGAATTATATATGTGGGGAGTGAAGGGGATTGTAAGGACACTATGTATTTCAGTGTCCTACTCTATATATTTCATTTAATATTCACAAAAGTTATATGAGGTAGCATTATTTGTGGCAGAACGGGGGCTAAGAAATTCAATAAGTTGTTCAAGTTCAGAAGACTAGCAAGTAGCACATATGCAATATAAACTAAAGGCTTCTGATTTCAAAATCCAAATTCTTTCCAAAATATCATGCTGACAACTATTCTATTCAGAGGAAGAGTATTGGATAATGAAAAGCAGTTAAAAGAAATAAAAAGGCTATCCTTAGGAAGCGAAAGCTCAGGGGGCTATGGATTTGGCTTTTGATGTGTACATGCTGCCACGGTAAGAAAGACTAAATAAAAAAGTATTATCCCATGGAAACTAACGGGTGGAAGGTAAAGTGGCAGATTTTAAATTGACATAAGAGCTTTAGTGGCAGGCTATTATTAGGGGTGTTTGGGTAGACTGGAAATCTTGATGGGTGATATGCAAAGACTGTACAAGCAGTAAAGGTAAGAAGCAAGAAGTCTAGGGAACAAGGTCCTCAAACATGGTTATATGTTGGAATCACCTGGAAAAAATACCAATACCTGGGTTTTACCTCTAGAGATTCCGATTTATTTGAAATGGGGTATGGTCTAGTTTTGGGGATTTGTAAAACTCCCCAGTTAATTGGTTATCATCTTTAGCAAAATTTAATAACCATTGGAATAGAAGTCCTGTAAAGTGTCTATATCTCTTAAAAGTCTATAGGACAAAAGATAACTCATATCTAAGTAGGGAGACAATAGAGGATTGTGGGAAAATGACACAGTAGGGAGCTCCAGGGCTCAGTCCTTCCCCCAAAACAACTATTAAACAGGCAGGAACTGTCTGAAACAACTATTGTGAAACTGCAGAGTCCATAAGGACACTACAGAATGCAGGGAAGAATAGCAGGAAGAGGTTGAAAAATTATGGTAAAGAATAATAAACTGCTTTCTCCACATGGTGGCTACTGGTACCCCAACCACCACTCTTGTCATAGGCCACTGTGGAGTAAAGCCCCTGACTAGCTCACTGGTGATAGAAAGGGGCATAAAAATCCTCTTCTCCATGACCAGGGGTAGGCATAGCCAATAATGAACAGGGCTTTTGATTAGCGACTTCAGATTGCTGGAGGCCTGGCCCTGAGGGCAGCCCTTATTTCAACCTGTCTTGACCAAAGTCAGTGGTGGCCATTGTTTTATCATGCCAAGTAGACTTAAAGATGCTACACTTCCTCAGGGCTGTGGGGGACAGTTTGTTGATTTGTTAGGCAGGCCAAGAAAGGTCAGTTTTGGGGAGCTGGGAGGAGGCTCTTGGCCCTCTTGCTGATCTCCTCCACAGGGCACTTTAGATCCAGTGTGTGCTCCATTTCATGGGTCCCTGGCTCTGTTTTGCTTGGGAAAGACTCACCTGGGAAAATCCTCTCCCATGTGCCCTACCAAGAATCTGCCCTCCAGAGACCTTGAGACTGCTTTTAAGAAACGATAGAGGCAGACGCACTGGGACAAAGGCATAACAGCTTCAAACTCCCAGAAGAGGGAATTCCGTCTCCTGGGAAACAGAGAGGACAACCAAACTCCTTTAAACAAGGGATTTTCCAAACCACCAATTTCTGGTTACTCTGTGCCCAGGAGTTTTGTTCTCAGTTTATCTCTTTCCTCTCACAATTTGCTATAAGATGTAAGGAAAAGCCGGGCCACATTTTCCATATTTACTTTGGACATCTACTCAGCAAAATGTCCAAGCCTGTCATTTTCAAATTATGCCTTCCATCTAACACGAGATGTCAGTTTTGCCAAGTTCTCTGCACTTTAAAAAAAAGAACACTTTTCCTCCAGTTTCCAATAACACATTCATCATTTCCATCTAAGGCAGGTGTTCTTTTTTTTTTTTTTTTTTTTTTTTTTTGGCAGGTGTTCTTAACCAGGGGTCCATGAGCTTGAATTGAAATTCAAAAAAACATTATTCTTGTGGGGATGTGTTGGTGCGGGTGTGATATATTTATTAAATAAAACACAGTTTAGTGTGGACTTAGTAAAGGGTCTGTGGTTTTCACCTGACTGGCAAAGGGGTCTATGGAACAAAAAAGGTTAAGAACCCTGATCTAGGGCCTTATCAGAGCTATCTTTAGCATCCATATTTTTATCAACAGTCTCAACAAAGCAATCTAGGCTTTTTCTATCAAGTGTCTCACAATTCCTCCAAAAAATACCCTTTACCCATTTGTAAAGCCATTCCAACATTTATGGTAATTTCTGGCAACACGACTCCATTCTCTTGTTATCAATTTATGTTTTAGTTTCCCAAGGGGCTGCTGATGTAAAGTACCAGAAATGGGTTGGCTTTTCTAGTGGGGATTTTATTTAGGGTAAAATCTTACAATTCCAAGGCCATTAAATGTCTAAACCAAGGCATCAGCAGAGGTGCTTTTTTATGAAAGTCAACTACTGGTGATCCTGGGGTTCGGCCACTTGGCAAAGATGCTGGGCAATTACTGACAAAGTCCCTGCCTCCCTTCCAGAATCTACCATCACCAGGTGCTCAGCTGTGAGCAACCAGGCATAGGGATTCTCTCTTCCTGGGGCTCCTTTCTAAGTCTTGGCTGCTCCACTTTCTTCCCAAGTTCATCTGTGAGCTATCAGGCATAAGGCTTTTCTCCTCAGCCTTGAGCCATGGGCCCAGCCTATTGGGGGCTTTGTGCTTAAGCTTTGGGTACTAGTGATCCTCAAGTCCTCTCCCACATTGCAGGGCCAAATGTGGCTTCCTTTCTCTGTGTGTGTGTTTCTCTGTGTCTCCGTTTATAAAAGACCTAGCAAGAGTGCAGAGATCCAACCTGAGTTATTGCCTCACTGACATAGTCCAGTCAAAAGTAATCAAATCAAGTGACATAAAGTGAATCTAATGCAATCAAAGGGTACCATACCCAGAGGAATAGATTCACTTAAGAACTTTTTTTTTTTTTTTTTTTTTTTTGGAATTCACCAAATTCAAACTGCCACACTAATATTTAAAAATATTAAAATGTACAGTGCTCAAATGGGTACAAGGCAAACAACAAAACTTGCATTCTCCGAGTTTACTTTGGAAAGTTCTTCAACAAAATTCTCAGGTTTGCCATTTTCAAATTCCATCTTCCATATAACACCAGAAGTTAATCTTGCTAAGTTCTCTGCAACTTTAAAACATATATGGCCTTTCTTCCAGTTTCCAATAATAGTTTCATCATTTATTTTAAGGCAGCATAAAAAGTCTCTTTAGTGTCCATATTGCTATCAACAGTCTCTTCAAAACAGTCTAGGCCTTTTCCATCAAACATTTCACAATTCCTCCAAAAAATACCCCTTACCCATTTATAAAACCATTCCAGCATTTTGGTAATTGCAAAAGCACAACCCCACTCTCCAGTACCAAATTCTGTATTAGTCAGCCAAAGGGGTGCTGGTGCAAAATACCAGAAATCTGTTGGCTTTTATAAAGGGTATTTATTTGGGGTAGAAGCTTACAGTTACCAGGCCATAAAGCATAAGTTACTTCCCTTCAGCAAAGTCTATTGCCATGTGTTAGAGCAAAATGGCTGCTGACGTCTGTGATGGTTCAGGCTTCCTGGGTTCCTCTCTTCCCAGGGTTTGCTTCTCTCCAGGATCAGCTCCTTTGCTATCTCCACAAGGCCAGCTGTAGACTATCAGACAAATGGCTTCTCTTCCTGGGGCCTTTTCTCTTTCCTCACACCTAAGCTCCTCTGTGTGCTTATTTCACAGGGCTCCACCTCAAAAACTCCAACCCCCCCTCTTTGAAGTACAGTGCAGTTTCTCCTACCGACATGGCCCAATCAAAGCCTTAATCATTATTTAATCAAGTAAAAGTAAAACCTCTGAATCCCATACACTCTAATATGCCCAGAGGAAAAGACCTGTTTAAAACATAATCCAATATTTCTTTTTGGAATTCATCACTAATATCAAACTGCTACAGACATAAACAAAAAAACAACAGCTGACATCCTTCTTAATTGTGAAAGACTGAAAGATTTCCCTCTAAGATCAGGAACAAGACAAGGATGCCCACTGTCATCACTGTTTTAAACATTTTATTGGAAGTTCTTGCCAGAGCAATTAGGCGAGAAAAAGAAAAACAAAGCATATAAACTGGAAAAGAAAAATGGAAAGTTTCCCTATTTGCAGATGACATGATGCTACATATAGAAATTCTGAAAGATCCAAAACAAAGCTCCTACAGCTAATAATGAATTCAGAAAAGAGTGAGACACAAGATCAACTTTAAAAAAATCAGCTGTGTTTCTAAAAGCCCACAATCAGAAGAAATCAAGAAAAAAATTCCATTCATACTAGCAACTAAATGAATCAAATATCTAGTAATAAATCTAACCAAGGATGTAAACGACTTGTGTATAGAAAATGACAAAACATTGCTAAAAGAAATCAAAGACCTACATAAATGGAAGAACATCCTGTGTTCATGGATTGGAATGCTAATATCATTAAGATGCCAATCATACCCTAAACAATTTACAGATTCAACACCATCCCAATAAAAATTCCAACAATGTTCTTTGCACATATGTTAAAGCCAATCATCAAATTTATATGAAAAAATAAGGAAGAGCCATTAGTCATCTTGAAAAAGAAGAGTAAAGTTGGAGAACTCATGCTTCCTGGTCTTAAATCTCAGTGTACAGACCCAGGGCCCCTTGAATGAGGATAAGGCTAGGTCCTTTGGGGAAGGATCCTGTTAAACTGTCAAAAATTTTTACTGTTAAATCTTCCTCCCACCTTTCCCTAAGGACACCTATGGCCTTTTACCAGAGTAACTGTGCATTGGGGAAAAGGAAATGATCAGATATTTTGGGGATTGTTAGACACTGGCACAGAAGTGACATTAATTCCAGGAGACCCAAAACATCACTGTGGTCCAGCAGTCAGAATAGGGACTTATGGAGGTCAGGTGATTGATGGAGTTTTAGCTCAGCTCCATCTCACAGTGGGTCCAGTGGGTCCCCAGACCCATTCTGTGGTTATTTCCCCAGTTCCAGAATGCATAATTGGAATAGACATACTCAGTAACTGGCAGAATCCCCTCATTGGATCCCTGACTTGTGGAGTTAGGTCTATTATGGTAGGAAGGCCAAGTGGAAGCGAATAGAACTGCCCCTACCTAGCAAAATAGTAAACCAGAAGCAATACCTCATTCCTGGAGGGATTGCAGAGATTAGTGTCACCATCAAGGATCTGAAGGATGCAGGGGTTGTGATTCCCACCACATCTCCATTCAACTGTCCTATTTGGCCTGTGCAGAAAACAGATGGATCTTGGAGGATGACAGTAGATTATCATAAACTTAACCAGGTGGTGACTCAAATCATAGCTGCTGTCCCAGATGTGGTATAATTGCTTGAGCAAATCAACACATTCCCTGGTACCTGGTATGTAGCTACTGATATGGCAAATGCTTTTTTCTCAATTGCCATTAGTAAGGGCGGTCAGAAACAGTTTGCTTTCAGCTGGCAAGACCTAATCAGTGTCCACTCTATGGTGCTGTTTCTCCCATAGCCAGGATTCATGGGTCCAGGAATCAAGGGGTGGAAATGGGAATGGCACCACTCACTATTACCCCTAGTAACCCACTAGGAAAATTTTTGTTTCCTGTCCCTACAACTTTAAGCTCTGCTTCGTCTACAGGTCTTATTTCCAAAAGGAGGAGTGCTGCCACCAGGGAACACAATAATGATTCTATTGAACTGGAAGTTAAGACTGCCACCTGGCCACTTTGAGCTCCTCTTACCTCTGAATCAACAGGCAAAGAAGGGAATTACTGTGCTGGTTGGGGTGACTGATCCTGACTATCAAGGGGAAATATGGCTGTAATAGTCACGAAACTTTATTCCTTTTTTATTATGAGTATAATTGTATATGTACACAAAACAAATTTCTTTGTTTTCTTCCCCAAACTTTTCCCTTATCATAAGACAAGTTGTATCAGTTTCATGTCATAATATTTAGTGATGTCAAGTTTAAGAGTGACTATTACTGAAGGACTTACACCCTATTCTGTAAGGAATTAATGTGTTTCTGGTTGTACGCAGGAGAGTTGAACATTGTTAGGCAGAAATACATATATATATGCATGTCTGTTATTGTATTTACTTAGAGACCAAGTATGGTTTAATGTAATGTGTATGGTTGCCGAGTTGACAAGGGATGGACTGTGATGGTTGGGGTAATGTGTCAACTCGGCCAGGTAATTGTGCCCAGTTGTTTGGTCAAGCATGCACTGGGCTAATTATAATACAAGGACATTTATGGGCTTTAGTTTTCAGTGAGTTTACTGCATAGATGGCTGATTACATCTACGATCAACCAGGGAGATTGCCATCAGCAATGAGTGACGCTTTATCCAATTAGTTGAATGCCTTAAAAGGGGAAGTGATTTCAGCATTCAGAGAGAATTTCCCAGCTCATCTTTGGACAGCCAAAATCTCCCGGAAGCTCACTAACAACCTTCATTGGACTTTCATCGGAGCCCCTGGTTTGCAGCCTGCCTGCGGAATCTGGACTTGTGCATCCCCACGGTCACGTGAAAGCATCTTACAAAATTTCATACTATTGACAGATATCTCCTATTGATTCTGTTCTTTAGAGGACCCTGACTAATACACCAGGGGAGGGGTAGGGATAGGGAATGGGAAGTTAAGGCTGAAAATGTATAGGGTTCCTATTTGGATTCATGGAAATGTTTTGATAATGGATGGTGGTCATGGTAGCACACCATTGTGAAATATATATCTGGATGTGATTAAAAGGGGAAATGTTAGAATATATATTTAATTAAAATTAAAAGAAAAATCCATGGAGCTACACTACAGAAACAATGATCCATAAGTTAAACCATGGACAATAGTTAGCAGTATAATTATTTTTTAAAAGTGCTATCATCAATAGTAACAAATGCAACATGTTGGTGGTGGGGTGGTATATGAGAATACTAAATTGTATGCATGATTTTTGTCTGAACCCATATCTTCTCTAATAAAAAATTTTTAAAATCTAAGTAGGGTCAGGAACATCATCAGTATTGATAAATAAATAAAATAAATCTTTAAAAAAAGAAAAACAGATGTAGAAAAGAGGCCGACATAAATGCTTTGAGAGAAAATATGCATCCCATTTCATTGTAATATAAAATATTCAATTAAAAAATCATGAATGGATGTTTTTGTTTGTTAAAAAAAAGGAATATGCCAATGAATTCATCTGATCTCTTGAATGTGTAACTTTAATGTAGCATTCATATAAAATATTTTATTTCCATCAGGATGCTTTTGACTTTGCTTCTATTGCAGACTATTTTTTAAAATGTGATTTTATATTTCAATTATCCTCACAATTTATTTTTTTTATTTTTGAAAAATTTTTTCTCTATCTTATGAAAACTTCTTACTTATAAGGTGCAACAGGTTTGTATCAAGTTTAATTTAGATTTCATTTATATTCCTTTTTCAGAATTTAGAACAATTTTGAGTGCCTGTTTCATAAACATAGGAAAAAGAAAAAAAAAAACACACATAGTATTGTAATTAAGAGCACAGGGGTTCTTATCTTGGTTCTACCTATAAGTAGATGTGTGACCCTAGACAAGTTACTTAACCTCTCTCTGCAACATTTCTCACCTGTAAAAGTGATTAAATGAATTGTATTTGTAAAGCCTAAAATATTGCTTGGTATTTAATAAAGGCTATATAAGCAAACATGGTGGATTTCTTTTTGCAGATTAGCTGAGGACCTGACATATAATCAGAATCAATACATGCTTTCTAATTTTCAAATAAATTAGAGGTCAGTTATTTTTATCCACAACTAATTATTGTGTGATCTTAAACAATCAGTCTCATGACCTTCAATAACCTCCCCTTAAACACAAGGATAATAATATTTACCTTGTGTCACAGGATTGCTATGACAATCAATCTATTGATGTTATATGAGAGATTAGTTTGCAAACTAATTATTATTAAATATTGACAGTAACTCGACCTATCTGGCAACGTGTTTTCATTGTTACTTAGAAGGGTTAAGTTAGTCTGGGATTCATAGCACTAGGAGAGATACGAGGTCCTGCCAGTGTTCTTTCCCAAGGACACTGTCTGAAAATATTGCTGACATGAATTTTTTTATAATGTGTCTTATTATGCATAGAATATTAGCAATCCAAAAATTTTTTAAGAGTTATCTTAAGTAAGTTTTGCTACATTTGAATTTTATGCATGGTTTACTTTGTTTCTCACCTTGTGGGAAAATATATTTCAACCCAACCTTATCCAAGTGATAACAAATTCTGAATTATTGATAACTAAAGTAGTAAAATTAATTAAATAACCATAACTTTTGTCCAGTGTAAAATGATAATTAGTAATTGACATTTATACAGTTTAAAATATCAGGAACATGTCACACTTCCCAGTGGAAATCTCACTTATTTCTTTCCTTTTTCTTTCTTTTGGAAAAAAATGCTTTACTAAAACAAAATCACTATTTGTAAACAGGCTCCAGAAAAATACTGAAATATTAAAATAAATCTTTTCTTCCCACAAATATTTCTCAGAGTAAAGTTATTGCTCAATAGGGAAGACATATTTCCATCTTAAAGTTAGTACTAAATATTTTACTTGTGGTCTCTTGGCACATTTGCAGCTCATATAGAAGAAATATGTGGATACCATTTTCTGCAAAGGACATTTAACATTTAAGTGAACCATTCTAATTCAGAACAAACTAAATGTTTTCCTCACAATGCTGAAACCTAAATTTAAGTTAAAGCACTAAAATGTTTTATTTTGATTATGTGCCCCTAGTTTTAAAAAAATTTTTTTTAATAAGATGCTTTTCTAACTAGATTTTTTTATTTTATTGTAAGAAGTCATTTAATTCCTTTGTGATAAGTATGCTTACCTGCCTGCTTTATATTAGAACATGGTTCTAGATTTGTAGAAATATGTGTGTATTAAAAATCTTGCTGAATCCATGTAATTCAATCAGAGTAGGCAAGTTCAATCATGAAATACTAAAATATATCTATCATGTTGAAATCAGTTTGATAATAAAAGAACTTTAGGATTAATTACTTCCTGAATGAAACAAATATTTAGATATATTTTATGTTAACTCTTCTGAACCAGCTGAATATTTTTGGAAATGTCAACATTTATTAAGATAAAATGAAAGACAAGTAAATTGCTATATCTAACATAAAACTTTTAAGTATATGCCAATACCTCTTTGAGTTTGCTTTTTATTTTTAGTTGTAATGTCTCTAAACACTTTAAAATAGTAGATGGTGTTAGTATATGGAGGTTACAGTGATGCTTTCCTCCCATATAAGACATTGAAAACAATGAAAAAATAGTTCTATATTAAAATGTATAGATAGTCTGAAATATTGAAAACTCTTCATAAAGAGACAGAAATGATGTCCAGGACTTTAGGATGATATCATGATTGATTATATTACATACCTAAGAAAGAATGTGCTACCCAGAAGAGCATTTGTTTTTGCCCAGGAAGCATAGTATCAGGAAAGATATTAGATTGTCCCTGTGAAAAAGTGATTGGTCTTAAGGATACTGCCTGGCAGGTTTATCCTTAGCATAATGCCATTTAACATTAAAATCAAATCACTGATTCATTGTCTAATTAGCATACTCACTAAAAAATCTCTTGATTATAATTTGGCTTTCTTATGTGTTATCCACATGGGTATAAGGTTCAGTTACTTATCTGTTTCCCCTAGAGTGTTCAGTGTTCTAACTGTACATGAATAAATTCAAATTCTGTGTTTATACATCAGTCTCATGAACTTGGTTTTTGTGAGTCTGCCCATGACTAATGAATCTGTTCTGGGATTGCTAAAAATACTTTCTCTTCCTGTAAGTCTGAAGGTTTAACACATCAACTTTTGAAAAATCACTATAAACTGTGACACTCCTTCAATAAAAACAATAAAGTTAACAAACCCTGATGTAGGTCAAACATGATGAAACACTGTTGGAGTGCTTTACAAACATTAACACTTCCCGTAGTCGTAGTAGGCCTATGTGTTAACTATTATTATTATATCTTTATTTTCAAATGAAGAAACTGAGTCAGAAAAGCAAATGGTAAAGACAGGCATCAAACCTAGGCATTTTGGTTTCAGAAACAGAACCCCTGACCTCTAAGTGCTTAGTACTTCTACAGTATTTATAATATGAACATTAATCTTTTAGAGTGCTCATTGATATCAACATTAATATTACTGCCTATTTTATCTTTTTTATTTTATCTTTTCCTTTAGATGTTTTAAAAATTTTCCATAAATCTAAATAGAGTTTTCTAACAAGGTGACTAGAAATTAAAATACTATTTTGCATTTCTTTGTTATTTATTTGGGGTCTAAATATCCTATAATATGCTGCTTCCAATAAAATATTGGAAATATTGAAAATAATAATAAAATATTATTAGAAAATAGAAATTCATTTTAAAATATCTTTTGGATGAATTTAACTCTAATATTTTAAAGGCAATGCAGAAAATTCAAGAAAATATGGTATATTTTAAAGATTTTCTAAAATAAAATATTTCATGAGAATGAAATCACACATCTATTTATTAATCACTGGCATTATATGAAAGTGGCTATATATTGTCATTTACTTTATTGCTAAAGGTAATAGACAAAATGAGTATCTAAAAGGGTAAATCAGCAAGTTTTTAATACTTCATCATCTTAAGTACTCTTTACTAATATTTACTTGTGATAAAGTCATTATATTTAAATTAAATTTATTGAATTCAATAAATTCATTATTATGAAAATCACCTCTTACAATCTAGTATGAAAGTGCAAATACATAAAATACTAATAACATGCTTAGTGCTAGAAAAAGGCATTGAGAACAGATTATTTTGACTGGACATTTACTCATTCAACAAATATATTTATTGTGGTACTCTATGCCAAGCATATTTTGGGGGACTGGATATTCAGCATCAAAAAGAACAAAGTCTTTTTGTTCATGGATCTTATAATGGAAACTAATAAGAGCAGAAAGACAATAAAAAATTATCAAATATATAATGTGTAAGGAAGTGATAAGTATTATCCTCTTAGATAGGATAGGAGGGTAAGAGAAAAGAACTACCTAAAATTAGGAGATAACCTGTGCAGGTATCTTTTGAAAAAAATAGCTTACCTGGCATAAGAATGAACAACAGATTAAAAATGGTTAATTACAGCTCTAATGAAACAAAGTTCCATTTGATGTTTTATAAAATGTAATTTGAGCAACATTTTGAGGAATGAACAGGATTTCAGAAAAGAGCAGTAAGAAAAGTCAATTACAGGGAGACTGGCAGGAATAAAGGCAAGATGTTGAGAAACAATGGGAATATTTACAGAATGGTAAATAGCCCAATTTCACTGAAGTATAAAGTATGCATATGGGGGGAAGAGAAAGTGAGTCTGGGAAGAAAAGTTGAAATAAGCTGCAAAAGCCTGAAATTTAAGAGTGGTAGTAGAGAGGAGAATATGTGAAATTCAAAAAATAAAATTGAGTTTCTGTGATTGACTTGATTTAGTGGCAAGGGAAAAAAAATGGTCAGAGATAACTTTGAAGTTTCGGACTTCAATGACTTATGAAAAATATGTTGCCATTAATAGGAAAACAAATCAGGAGGAAAAGATAATTTGATGGCAACTGCTAAGTCACGATATCCACTAATATTAAAAAATTTAATTAATTACAGTAGAAAATCTATGAGTGAAAGACCCATTCTAGGTGGAAGAGTGAGAAGCTTCAAGGCTGTACACCCCCAACAGAAGCATCATACAACCATCAAGAACTGGCAAAAAAACATCATTCTCAAAGCTACAGAAAATAGATAAAGGACAACAGTAACAGGGCCAGCATCAAATCAAGAAAAAGGCTATTTAAATGTGGCAGTATTTCTAGGCTCCCTGGTTTACCCCTCTTCCACCACTCATCAGCTTGGTGCAGAGCCAGCTCATGCTTCCAGGGCGGATCACTGGTGCCTATTTTGGAGGGAGAAGAACACCTTTATGTACATACTGGGAGCATGTATCTGTCAAGTGGTGGGTTGGGGGACTCACCATCCCAGAATGTGTCCTGCATGTAGAAGGCAGCTCATGGTTCTCTCCTACAGAATGCTGTGGGAGAGCAGTCAAGTCATGCTGACTGGGATAAGGGATCACTGGCTTTAGGATACACAGCACAATGCCCAGGGCGGTGAAGAAACTGTTTCCTAGGAAACTGTAAACAGTGTAAACAGAGGAAGTCCTAGGGTCACACACCCAAAACAATATGCATGGTCAGAATGGATCAGGGAAGCAATCAAGGAAAGTTCTGTAATAGCACTAGATGACAAGAAGCTTAAGGAACAGACACCTAAGAGTATAAATTCCAGCAATAACAGGTTAAAATATCAAAATATCCAGGTTTCAACAAAAGGTCACAGAACACAAAAAAACTGAAAGAGATGGCCCAGGCAAAGGAGATGATTAAGCAGAAGAAATCAACAATGAGGAGGACCAGGCAAATACTCTTAAAAAATGGTCCTAAATATGCTCAAATAGTTAAAGAAAAACATGGAAATAACCAAAGGAAGCAGGAAAAGCAATAGATGAACACTAACAGAATATCAATAGAGAGGTAGAAATTATGTTAAAACCAAACAGAGCTGAAGAACATAGGAACAGCAATTAAAAATTCCCTAGAGGAGTTAAACAGCAGATAGGAGCTGGCAGAAAAAAGAATCAGAGAACCTTGAGATAAGAGTATTGAAATCATTCAGTCTTAGAAGCAGAAAGAAGAAAGAGTGAAGAAAAACAAACAGAGCCTGAGGAACCTGTGGGACACCATAAAGTATACCAATATACACATTGTGGGAGTACCAGAAGAAGAAAGAGAGAAAGGGGAAGAGAAAATATGCAAAGAAATAATGGCTGAAAACTTCCTAAATTTAATGAAAGACATGAATATGTACATCCAAGAAGCTCAATGAACTCCAAACAGTATAAACCCAAACAGACCCACACTGTGTCATATTATAATCAAACTGTCAAATGCCAAAGATAGAGAATTCTGAGAGCTGGAATATGGGAGCAATGTTGTCAGTACACGGGAACCTCAATAAAATTAAGTGCTGATTTCTCATCAGAAACCATAGAGGCAGAAAGGCAGTGGGATGACATATTTAAAGGGCTAAAAGCAAAATTCCCAACCAAGAATTCTATATCTGGCAAAGCTCCCTATAAAAAATGAGGGAGAGATTAAAGCATTTCTAGGCAAACAATAGCTGAAGGAGTTCATCACCAGTAGACTGGCCCTACAAGAGATGCTAAAAAGAGTTTTTTAGGTTGAAAGGGAAGGACAATAGATAACAAATTAAAGCCATATTAAGAAATAAAGATCTCCAGTGAAAGTAATGGCAGGGGTAAATATAAATGTCAGTACTGGGAGTGGAGGTGGCTCAAGCCATTGAGCGCCGGCCTATTACATGGGAGGTCTGACATTCAGTTCCTGGTGCCTTCTAAAGAAAACAAGCAGACAACAAGCAAAAACAAACAAACAAAAATGAGCAAAACAATGAGCAAATAGATGAAGGAGTCAATTCAGGAGAGCCGCCGATGTGGCTCAGTAGTTGAGCGTCATCCTCCCCCATACTAGGTCCGGGGTTCAATCCCTGGTCCTAGTACCTCAAAATAAATAAAAATAAAAACATTAACTGTCAGTACTATTATAATTTTGGTTTGTAACTCCATGTTTTCCTTCTTACATGATCTGAGAGGCAAATGCATAAAATGTAATGATAAATCATTGGTTTGGACTCAGAATGTATAAACATGTAATTTGTGACAAGAACCACATAAAGGTCAGGGTATAGAAACTTAGATAGGCATAATATTGAATTTAAGTTGGTATCAAAGCTGAATATAGATTTAGGATGTTAAATATAAGTCCCATGGTAACTACAAAGAAAATGTCAGGGAATATGCAAGCTTCTAAAGATAGTTATTAGAGTACAGGTAGCCTGATGTGAAGGGCAGGGGGAATGGCGAGTTAATGCATAAAAGGTGTAGGGTTTTAGTAATGGAAGGTGGTGAGGGTACTGCAACATTGTGACTGTGCTTAATCCCACTGAATGGCATGCTTGGGAGTAGATGAGATGGGAAAGTTTATGTTGTATAAACATTCTGACAAATTTTTTTTTTAAAAAAGGAAAGAGCAACTAAAGGGACAATGACAATTAAATGCAATACATTATCCTGGATGGGATCTTGAAAGTGAGGAGAAAAGGCTCAAAGGGACATTATTGGGACATATAAAAAAATTAGAATGTAGACTGTAAGCTTTATGTAAATGTAAGTCTCTTGAACTTGATAGCTGCACTTAAGATGGTTACACAAATGAATGCCCTTGTTCTTAGGAAATGTATTTATCAAGCATTCAAGGAGCATGACATATTCAACCTACACTTAGTGTTCAGAAAATAGATTGATAGGTAAGCAGAAAGACAGATAGAATGATATGGCAAATGTGGCAAAATGTTAAAATTGGTGGATTTGGGTATATGGAAGTGTTGGAGTATGCTATATGGTATTTGTATTATTTGTATAAGTGTCCTGTAAGTTTGAAAATATTTTGAAATACAAAGTTTAAAAAACTTAAAAAAGAAAATCAGTGACCATTATATTTGATACATGCATGTGTATGTTTATTTGTAAGTGTGCCTTTGTACATATACATACATATATAATATTCCATAATTTAATCAGATTAAATGAACAAATATAATTTAGAAACTTTTATGTATAAACATGTTTGAATTACATAATAAGACCTGATCTCCAATTTCAAATATTATTAAAAATTTATGTGAGAATCACAAATATATATGCATAGGATATACTAAATAGATATACTAATGATATATTAAACAATTGGTCATTTATCTTAAAATTACATAATACTTTACATAATTACCTTTATCCCATAAAGAGGTTCAGCATGGTAACAGAGACCATGGGTTCTGGGTCAGACTTCCAGGGTTGAATTCAGTCTCCATTATTTTAGCAGTGTTTGGCAAAATCTTTCTGCTTCAGTGTTCTCATCTTTACAGTGTAGATATTGGGTGTTCCTACTTACCTTTATTGGGAAGATGTATGGAGGTAATCTATGTAAAGTGCTCAGCATGATGCTACAATACAATTTGTGCTCTATAAATGTTACTAATGAGATATATTATATTTTTATTTGTATTTTTTCACAATTATGAATGAACGAAATTTTGGAATATTATACTGATACTTAACTTGATACTTCTTTTTCCTTTTAACTACAATGGTCAAGAATTGCTAGTGAGTTGGGAGGAAAAGCAACAGTAATAGTTTTCAATATCACTCACCCACTGTGATGGTTAGACTAATGTGTCAACTCGGCCAGGTAATTGTACCCAGTTGTTTGATCAAGCAAGCTCTGGACTAATTGTAATACAAGGGCATTTATGGACTTTAGTCACCAGTGAGTTTACTGCATAGATAGCTGATTACATCTACATCAACCAGGAAGATTGCCATCAGCAATGAGTGACGCTTTATCCAATTAGTTGAATGCCTTAAAAGGGGAAGTGATTTCAGCATTCAGACAGAAATTCCCAGCTCGTCTTTGGACAGTCAACGTCTCCTGGAAACTCATCAATGACCTTCATTGGACTTTCATCAGAGCCCCTGGTTTGCAGCCTGCCTGTGAAACCTGGACTTGTGCACCCCCATGGTCACATGAGATACTCATAAAATTTCATACTCTTTATAGATATCTCCTGTTGATTCTGTTTGCCTAGAGAACCTTGACTAATACACCCACTATGGGTTTGCATTGCTTTTTTTTTTTTAATTTATTTATTTTTTATTGTGGGTAAAAATCAAAATTTTCACAATACATACCAATATTTGTAAAATGATATATAAATATATATGGATATATGTGCATTTGCTTACAAAAATGTTATTTATATATATATAAATATATTTTAAGAGGTGCTTAGATTACCTAAAATATTACACAGAACCCACTGGGATTCCCATGTTGCCCACCCCCCCCCACTGCTTTTTTATTTCTTCAAGCCCGATTTTATCACTTTGGAAGATATATTCAGGATTGAACAATAAGAAAAAAAAATATATATATATATATATATACCAGTTAAATATCTAGGATGTGAGCAATGCCTAGACTGTCATGAATTAGAAGTAATCATTTACAAAGCCACACCACAGGATATGAGGCACTGTCTTTAAATTTGCATCGATGTCAAAATACAGACTTCTGAATTCTGGAGAATTCAAATGAATGAAATATTCTTATTTGACTAATCATTTCTGTACCTTACTTACAAAATGATATCTACAAAATCAAACACACACACACTCGCTTTGTCTGTCTTTTATATTCAGTGTGTTATCTGTTGTAAACCACCTTTTGGAAACAAAATCCAGCCAATTTACAAAAGAAAGAAGGATTTTCCATTTTTTCTGAAGCTATCAGTATGGATGATGAGAAGAACCTGAATTCTGAATCAATTCTGAATTCTGGATCAATTTTCAGACGTACATGAAATGTTTGGGCCCAGTCAGATGTCAGATGGAGTATTTGATATTCAGTAGAAGCTCAATAAATATTTACTTAATAAATGAAGGATTATATGGTAAATACTGAAACAGCAGAAAATGTTATAGCTTAACCTTGGGACTCAGGAAAGACTTCATGGCAGAGATGAAGTGATTTGTGAAGAAAGGACAGAAGAGACTTCTAGATTGAAGGAACAACTTAAGTAAAGACATGGAACATAAAACAGAACATGCTGATTTACCTGGTCTGTATTACTATAGTACTAAGTGTGAGTGGGGATACAGTCCTTACTCCTTCAGAGACAAACGCCAGACAATATTGAATTTAGGCTGCCTAAAAATGCAAAACTTCTAGGAATGGTCAAGGAAAGTGAATCTTAGTCTCTAGGTTCTGCCAGCTTTTGTACTTTGAGACTTCCTAAGATTAAAGTGGGAATATATTTTCTTTTGTAGCCACATTTTCCACAGCTCTCCTTATAAAGTCAAACTTAGATGATTGCAAAAGGGAAAGAACACTTGCTTTGCCTTGGCTACAACAATAGTACAGTCACAGCCTTCTAAAACATGTGATACCTAAAAATGTGGAAATGGCTTAAAATGTCAACCAACTCAAACCTTAAACTTTTGGAAAAAAATTATAAAACTACAAAGATGAATTTTAAATGTTTTATTCAGAACATTCTAGATTTACAGAAAATTTTCAAAAGTAGTTTCTAATGGATTTATGTGATTTATAATGTGATTAAATTCAATCCAGCTTTCAAAACTTTACAGAATAGTCAGAAGCACAGGCAAAGGAGAAACTTGTGATCACAAGTAATTCTAATTTAAAATGTATCCTGAATCAGAACATGTCAGGGAATATATGCAAAAATCTTTTCTTCATTAAGTACATTTTTATTTTTATTTTTAGCATTGATTTTTAAAATAAACTTTTTTATTTATTTTAGACTAGTTTTAGACTTGTAGAAGAGAGTACATAATTCCCATATACCCCATAGCCATTTTCCTCTTTTATTAAAATCTCACATTACAATGGTATATTTGTCACAATTAATAAAACAATATTAATACATTATTATCGAATAAAGTCCATACATTATTTTGATTTCCTTAGTTATTACCTAATGACCTTTTTTCTGTTCCAGGATCACATTCAGAATACTAAGTTACATTTAGTCTTCACGTCTCCTTAGACTCTTTTTGGCTGTGACTGTTTCCCTCTTCATTTTTGACGATCTTGACAGTATTGAGCAGTCTAATCTCAGGACTGTCAGGTATTTTGTAGAATGTCCTTTAATTGGGATTTTTATGATATTTTCCTCATGATTGGACTGGAGTTATGGGTTTGCAGGAGGAAAAGTGCTATTCTATTACATTATATCCAAGGGTACATTCTATCATTATGACTTATCACTGTTATTTGACCTGGCCAAAGTAGTGTTTTTCCAGTTTCTCCATTGTAAGTTACTCTTTTGTCCCATTTTCATTCTCTGCTCTTTGCAAGAGAATCCCTATGCCCAGCTCACAATTGAGGAGTGGGGATTATGCTCTACCTACCTGAGAGAGATGTAGCTACACAAATTATTTGGTACTTTTCTGCATAGTGATTTATCAATTTATTTGTTTATTCAATTATTTATGTAATTATAGAAGTATGGATATCTATTTTATACTTTGGGGTAAAATCCAATACTACTTTATTATTTTTGTTGCTTGAATTGTTCCAGCTTTGGCCAGTGGGAGCTGTATCAGTTGCCTCCTATGCCTCTTTGGCATGCACCCATCATTGTGTGTGTTTTTCCTGTTTGCCTTTTTGGTTGTGTTTTTTTTTTTTTTTTTTTTTTCTTTGTTTGTTTTGTTTGTGAGAGCTTTCAGGCCCATCTTGGATATTTCGTGCCTTAGTCCTAGAATCACCCATTTCTCCAAAGAACCCTGGTTCCTCTTTTTTAGGAGATACTGGGGATTCTACTGATGAAGCAGGCACTCAACCACTGAACTACACCTGCTCTTTGTTTTTTTTGAGATCTGGTTTCTTTTAATGATAATAAAACCAAGTACTGGGCCCTAGTTGAGTTTATACTGGATGTTGTTTCTTCTAGTCACTCTCAGCTGACAGAGCAAAGAAAAAATGCAAGTGTCATAATCCTTTAAGCAAAACATGAATTCATACTGATGTTTCCAACTCTAATCCATTACTACATGGATCATTCTCATGTACGTCACTGCTGATCTGCAACTTCCCGATCCAAGAGTGAGAAATCTGGCTTCCACTATCATTCATCAGTTTACTTAACTGCTCAATTTCCTGCAATTTATAGTGATTTTAGAATTGTTAACCTTTGCCTCCTTGCCTGAAATTGGTATTACCATGTATTGAACTTTAGCCACTCCGATAGGTAAGCAGTAGTATCTCATTGTTGTTTTAATTTGCATTTCCCTAATGTCAAATGATGTTGAGTGTGTTTTCATATGCTTCCCTATCATCTGTATATCTTCTTTGGGGAGGTGTTTTCAGATCTTTTGCCCATTTTTCAACTGGGCTGTTTGTTTTGTTATTATTGAGTTTTAAGAGTTCTTTGTATATTTTTTTAATCAATTGCTTTATTGTATTTGTGTTTTGCAAATATTTGCTGCCAGTCTGTGTCTTGTCTTTTTTATTCTCTTAACAGTGTCTTTTGCAGAGCAAGTTTTAAATTTCAATGAAGTCTAACCAATTTTTTTCTTTCACAAATCATGCTTTTTATTTTGTATCTAAATACTCATCACCAAACACAAGATCACATATATTTTTTCATATATTTTCTTCTAGAAGTTTTAAAGTTTTCATTTTGTATTTAGGTCTATAATCCATTTGCAATTAATTCTGGTGAAAGGTGTTAGATCTATGTAAGAATCTATAATAATGAATTCTAAAAGTAAATACAGATGAAGGTAAACACTGGATACAAAAGACAAACTAGAAATTATTTTAGTACTTGTTGTTCTGAAACATTGAAACTCTAGAAAGTCCTTAAAACTCTAAATTTCATAACAGTTACACCAAGTTTTCTATAAATAGGAACTGACTACCTTACCAAATCCATCTCCTGGTATTCTCTGGCTTGCTAGCTACTACTTTTTTTTTTTTTTTTTTTTTCAAATCACACAGGCCACTTTTTAAGTGCCAAGAGTTTCCTACCTCAGAATCTCAAAACAATCCAGTTCTTGCATCTCAAACTCATTTTCCATGACTGTTTCCATCTTAAATTTTACCTCTTCTTTGAGATCTACCCTAAATCATCCACCATTCAGTTTAAAATAGTTCTTTATTAATGTCTTTCATCAACTTTGTTCTTTTTCTTTACATACACCCATGCATATATATGTATGTAGATGTACACATAAAACACATACATACTATACAGAGAGACAGAGAATTTTTTTCTGGCTGAAAACCCATGATTTTTCATTGTGTTTTATAATATATCCTCTGCCTACCACAATATATAACACATGCTAGAGCTTTAATAAATGATTGTATAATAACTGAATTGATTCTCATCCCATTTTTTAAATAAAAAGAAACACTAATGTGTAAAATAATATTTAGAAAGTAAAACATGGGGACATACTATGGAGATTAGAGCAGATGAGAAAACATGTATAGTTATAAAAGTTATTACACCTAAAATACATAAAAGGTATTTTATGAGTATCAATTGTGCTATTGTGCCATTTTAAAACAAAGGCTTTGCATTAAAATATTATTCAAGAAAGAAAAAATTAATATGCTTCAAATATTTTCTAATCCAGGGAAAGGCTACACTGTTTTACTATAATCAAATTGATATGCTATGAAGATAATAGTATTAAACTTTATTCTATATGTGTGTCCTGGCTCTCTTTACAAATTGATTTTTTTTCTTGCATTCATTACTTCATAGTAGTGAAATGCTTTAGCACAGAAAACCATGGGAGCAAGACATGGTAATATCTCATCTCATAGAGACAGATTCTTAAGTTCTAAAATAGGACATATAATGGAATTGTCTATGTATTAATATGAGGTTTTACTTATTATAAAAATTCTGACCTTTAAAAATCTCATGATATGCCATTCCATCTGAATTTTTAATAATTTTTTTCTTGTTGATGTGAAATTTTAGATGATGGTCATTCAGAATTTAAGGACTTGTAGTTTTATAATATCCATCTTATTTTTCACCTGCATCTCTGAAACTTAGAACTGTCAGTTTTGGCATAGACACAGCTTCTCAGAATAACTAATCATTGTGAACCTTACTCTTCCTTCAGGAGTGAGAAAATTCCTCATAGGCAATCTCTGCAGTTTACCAAAGAATTTAGGAAGCTTATGACTTCACGATATGACACACCAAAATGTGGCTAGAACTTGTTCAGGTAATATTCTCTAAAAGGTGTGTCAGGAAAGACAGTTCATAAATGGTTAAACTCACATACTCTAAAACTAAACTGCCTGGATTTTCAAACTCCAATTTTGTCACTTACTAGCTGTGTGACCTTGGGCAAATTACTTAACTTCTCTGTGTCTCAGTTACTTTATCCATAGGGTGAAGTTAATTATAATGGTTTTGAGGATTAGATGATTTAATACATGAAAAATGTTTTTAACAGTATCTCATACTTAGTAAGTGCTCAGTAATTGTTGCTATTATTAATTGTCTGGTCTGCTTAACCTGGGGTACTACATTGTGAAATGTGAATGTTAGTTTGATCCTCCTATTTCAGGTAGCTTTCTCCTTAACTATCTCCAAAATATAGTCTTTGTACCAGAGACTTTATAAAGTTATTAAGATATATATGGGATATAATAGGTTTAAGAAATGATCCTGTGCATCTAGGTGATGAGGGCTCCTGGAATACTTTAATTTCATGTTAAAAGATCCAGAGTATCCATTAAATTGAAATTAAGTTCTGAGAAAATATAGGTTTTTCATGGAATTTTTTGTTTCCATAAAAAACTCAGGGAAATTGACAAATGTAGGAAGAGAATAAGGGAGAAGGACTGTTTGGTAGTGTCCATCAAACTCTTTTGCCTCCTTTTTAGGGGTCTTTATCCCTAGTTAACTATGTATGTGTTTGGTACCAATCTACCAGGCATAGGTCTCTAATAAAAAAAAATTACCTCTGCATGCTGAATCAATCGACCTATGTGTGGCTAGAGGGACCCATTAAGGTGTACAACCAATAATGGGTGATTATTTGCTAACTAATCAGATTCTCTCCCTTAAAGCTTTTATATTAAATTAATAGTAATAACACAGAGAAACAGAAACACCCTAAGAGAAGGCAATGAGACTCAGTGAATTAGATTTCATAGCTATGTAACAAAATTAGTGGCTTAAAAAAAAGTTATTATATCACAGTTTCCCATGGGCCAGGAGTCTGGCTACGACATATCTAGGTGTCTGCTCACAGTTTCACATGGCTGGAATCAAGTTGTTTGCAAGTGCATCTTCATCTGAGACAGGACTATAGAGTGACCGACTCATAAGCCACCTCAGGTTTTTGGCAAAATTCATTTCCTTGCAGATAAATGGCTGAGGTCCCTGTTTTCTTGTTATCAGTAGTAGGAACCAACCCTAGCAACTAAAAGTTACTTTCAGGTCTTTGCTTTACATAGACTGTCTCATGCTTTTGAATCTCTTCTTTTAGGAAGGGCCCAGACCCTTCTAAGGGTTCATCTGATTGGGTTAGACCCACCCAGAATAATCTCCCTTCTGCTTACTTCAAAGTCAAATGATTGATAATCCAATCATGGGAGCCATATACCCTCATATCACAAGTACTACCCACGTTGAAGAAGAGGAGGTCATTGAAGGGCATGGGTCATTGGGATGGAACTTTGAATTCTGTCTGCCACACTATTCAGAAGAAGGTCTTTGTCCATGTAAATAGCTTCTCTGCTCCTGGAAACCGCCTCACATGAAATATTGTATGAAAAGTAACTTAATGTTATTTGGTCCTTTTTAAATGCTTTTAGTGCTTCCAAATAAATTCACTCATGCAAAAACCTGACCAGCAAAGTAGAAGTTACTAAACATTCTATTGGAGAAAAGGAAGAGAGAATTTATTTTGTACACTTCATAGTGAACAACTTAAATCCCTTTCATGTTTCTCTCAAACTCCAAACCCTTCCCCCCATCACTCTTCTCTCTTTCTCTCTCCACCCCCTCAGTCTGTCAATATTTTTTTTCCATATGAATTACTAATGATTCCTTTTTCTGACCCTCCAAATAGGGCTTGGCCTCCCTTTACAGAGATCCTTTGAAACTCCAAATATCTTTATTAAACAAATTGATTTGTTCTACCTTAGCTTAAATTTGATAATGTGGAATGAGTTAAGAGAAATAAGGAAGATATCAGATATCAGTGAGAAAAACTATAGCCCATATATTTTTAGAAGGATGAAATAAATTTGAGTGAGACAGAAGTTAAAATAACTCAAACGTTTTTTGTGTAATGTAGGAAATATATTTTGAGCACATTTCTGACTGGATGATTGGGCTTTCCTTTGAATCTTAACACTTACTGATTCCTTTGAAACTGTCTTTTTTGGGGGTTGTGGGGTTGAGCAGAAGAATGGGAACAAAAGCAAGCTTATTTGTGCATCAAGATATTTAAGGTAAATTTTATTTTGGTCAATGTCTTTTCAAATTTGTTGATTTTCAGAGAGCAGTTTGAAATAAATCAGCCACTAACTATAATAGAGATCTAAATATCTTCAACAAATAAAAGCATTCTAATTTATATCAAAATACAAATAAATTGGTTTGTACACAAGGATTGATAGGCATAAAAATAATGAATGCATGATATTCATTAGTTTTGTTATAATGAAAAAAAAAAAACATCAGAAGCATGCTAAATATGATGGACTTGTAACCTACAGAGAGAGTAAAAGCTGAATTTAAAATAAGATTTAGTTTTAATCTTATGTGATTGAATAATATGTGTAGGTCTAAATAAGAATATTCAAGAATGAATGTTAAAATCCTTAACCCAGAAATCAAAGTCCTACAAAACCGGTCCTAGTGTTTCTGGTGTCCTGCCTGTCACTGACACAGCAAATGTAAAACTGATTATCTGGAGTATTTACTCTCTCCTCTACTTCAATATTACCTAGATTTCAAGCTAGCTCATTCCCACTGCTCTCATAAAGCATCCCAATTTCTGGCAAGTTGGAAGACATCTCTAACTTCTTGAACTTTTATATCAACCATTATCTATTCTTCTCAAATAACAAGCAACATTTGTTAAATATTTACATATATATAGTGTTCGTTTATAGATCTGTTTAATATTTAAGTATCTGTATATGTTTAATCTTCTTATATAATTTGAACTGTAAACCAGAGGTTCTTAACCTTTTTTGTCCATAAACCCCTTTGCCAAGCAGGTGAAAACCATGGACCCCTTACTAAGTCCACACTATACTCTGTATTATTTAATAAATATATAACACACCAACAGGTCCCTACAAGAATAATGTTTTTTTGAATTTCAATTCAAGCTCATGGACCCCTGGTTAAGAACCTCTGCATAAACTCTAGAGTAAACTCTTATAAATTAGGGAGTGTTTCCTGCAATTTTATATATGTAGTCACTAAATAAATATGTATGGAGGAGCCATCATTTGTTAGGTAGGAAATAAAATTAAAAATACATTATCCCAGGGAAACGAGGTGGTTCAAGAGATTGAGCACTTTTCTCCCACATGGGAGGTCCGGGATTCTCTTCCCCGTGCCTCCTAAAGAGAAGACAAGCAGACATAGAGAAGAGAGTGCACAAGGAATGGACACAGAGAGCAGACAGCAAGCACAATGAGGGGAGGTGAAATAAATAAATTAAATTAATTTTTAAAAAAACAATACAGGGGGAGGCGGCTGTGGCTCGGTCAGTGGGGCTCCCGTTTGCCATATGGGGGGCCCCGGGTTCGGTTCCCGGGGCCTCCTGGTGGGGGCGGGCCCGCCCGCTCAGCGTGGTTGGCTGACCCAGCGAGAACAAGCAGCAAGGGGGGGATAAATGAATAAATAAATAAAATCTTTAAAAAAAAACAAAAAAAAAAAACAAAAAAAAACCAATACATTATCCCATTCCCTGGAACTTGAAGTTCAGATCATCTATTACCCCAAAGCATACAGTATAATATTTTACAAACACCAGATAAATAATCTAATTAATTGTCTTATTAAACATCATATTTAAATAAGCAACATTTATAAAAATAATCTTTAATTCATCTCTATAATACTTTCATGTAGGATTGTAGTAAATATGCTTATTATATAAAACTCAAACATTAATTCAAATCATAACTTTAGTTAGTAAAAAGTGATTTTACAATCTTTTATTCAACTTTATGGATTTCTCTATCTTGAGTGAAATAAATTATTTCTTTTAATGGGAAGTTTACTGAAACTTAGATTTGAAAATACTTATATTATTGCCCTTCCTGAAATTATCTTAGAGAAGGGGTCTATAAGAAAGCTGGGCTATTTTCTAAGTTTAAAACAACACTTGGCTTTGAAAATAGTTTGGCATTTTGTATATTTTTAACCATTACTACCTAATTTGCCACAGCTGAAAAAGGACTGGACTAGTCATCATGAGATTTGGATTCAAACCTGGCTCTGATAGCTGTGACACTATTGGCAAATTGCCTAGTTCCCTCGCCTATCAGAGATATGCTTTGTATTCAATGGTTTATAAATTTAATCCCAAATTATAAAGCCGATTTAATGATATTAACACAGTTCCAGGCAAATGACTAATTCAAAATAGAGGAACAACTATTTGATTGACTTAGGTTTTTCCTCATCTAGAGACAAAACTAATAATGTAACTTGTTTAAACTTTGAAGTTCCATACTCAAATACACTTATAAACTTTTCTACAAAGAAGAATATGCTAACAGAGCACATGAGTACTCTGTTCTTCCTAGCAATATTTCTCACTGTCAATTAGTAAGTTACGACTTTGATAATTGTTTGTGATTTTGATTATCATAAATTAATCACCAAATCATCAAAAACTCTGAGAATCTTAACAAATTGGAGAATCTGAACTGGGACCATGAGACTCCCTTAAGGCAATTATCCCAAGTGAGGCTTTACCAGACAGTTCCTCTCTAATATTAATTCCTGACTAACTAAATGCACCTGTTTTAACTCAATATATCTTTCAATATCCGGATCTAGTCAACATCACCACATATTTTAGGAGAACATCGCCATGTTCTCTCTTACCCTTGAGCCATGTAAGATAAAAGTACATTTATCACCACTAGTCTTATACTTTGCAAAAAACCCACTATTATTTCCTTTTAGAACTGAACACACCTGATGATTAATATACCTTAAATTTGGTATGAAATACAAAAAAACTTTTTGATACACAATATTTATTATGTTCACCTATGTATTCTATTTGATGGCTTTACCATGACTACCTGTTATTTTAGATTCCAGTTCTTGTTTTATTTTTATTTTATATACTAGATTTTACATCCCTCTTTTTGTGTGATATGTTAGTAGTTGGCTCTCTTTCAACTTACCAGGCTTTTCCTAATTCTTACTCTTAAACAAACATACCTTGAATCAGTTACAGGCTGAATTAAAAATCTTTTAGACTCATTGGTAGTTCACCATTCATTGCTGATTCATCACAGCCTCCTAAAGAACATATCCTTATATGGAATATATTGCCTTACTATTTGGGGTAAGAGCATGTCATGTATATAGCTGAAGAGAAACCCATGCATCATGTCAGGAAATGTACTAAATAACTCAAATAAGTAGGATGTTTGGGATTGCACTAAACTCAAGTGCACTAAGCTTCTCAGAAGCTTCCTTTTTTACTGTGTATCAAAAAAATGAACCTATTATTAAGGATGAAATAACTTGAATTACCACCCCCCCCCAGCACTTTCTGTGTACAAATAGACTAACAGTTTGTGAAATATAGAGAGCAAATTTTCAGAACTACAAAAACCTCACGTTGCAACTTTCTGACTCAACTGCTGAACATTCCTGGTCATTAAAGATCCAAGAGCATAAAGAATCAGAGGTACTGCCATCAAGTCCAAAGGCATGTTCTCGCATAGTCAGTCTCCACATTTCCCTAGTGGTTATTCCACTTGACAGCCAGCTCATCAAGCCAGAGCTAACTTCAGGGCTTGGTTTCCTTAGATCACTTTTCTTTAGAGAGGTCCAGAACTACATGCATAACAATAAACTAGAGATCATGTTTAAAATGAGGATTGACTCATCCACCCAGACTGGTTGAACCAAACTACTTAGAGTAGAATCCATTGTGTCTGCATTGTAACATACTCTTCAAGTGATTTTTATGCACATGATGACACTTTTTAAAAGTCTAAGACTGCATGCCAGAGTCTGACAATTTCATCTTAGACAATTATTTCACTTTAACTTCCTCATGGAGAATAAATTTAAGGCATGATCTACTTCAAGATATTAACAGAGGAAAATGGTACTACTTGAGTAGATTTTGGATTCACATATTAAAAAAATTAATTTCCTGAGGTGGACTTGACTAAACAGGGAATAATAAAATAGCGGAAAAAAGATAACAGTAAAAAGTAATGGTAAATGGAAAAAGAAAAATTATAGGAAGAGACATAGGCTAACATTTCCCATAAAGTTACTAGGCAAAAGTCTTTTTTGCAAAGAGAATGAAGCTGGGGATTGATGACATAAAGCCATATGGGCAAAGCAAAATTATTATGTAATTTGTTAATTCTATATGTAGAATATTCATAAGATATGTGTGTGTTGTTTGGGGATTACCTATATCAATTCTCATCATTTCTACATGTCATTTAGAGAAATCATTTAGCCAACTTTAATAATTTTGATTCTTGATTTAATAATGTCAGTCAAAATATGTCTAACTTAATTAAAGGAGACATGGCAATAGAAGTAATCATTCTATTAATACTAATTTATGATTCACCCACATAAATGTAATTATATTTTGATATAGCAACACCTGAGAAACAGTCACTCTTCCAATATTTCTGACCATTCTATACTTAAGGAAAACATAATTACATTTATTTCCTGTAGCTAAATATTAACAATTCACAAATGAACAAACATTCAGGCAGAATTTAAAAGAACACACTCTATTATTTGACCTGGTTACTACCAAATAACCTTAATGAAGCCTTCTACAACTGGCCTTTCTCTTATAGAAACAAAATGAGGCTGTTCTACTTTGGAGAAGTACAGGACATGAACTTTTATTTCAAACTATAAAAAGATATGTTGATTATTGTCCTGGTTTAAATGTAATCTATCAAACAGCTAGCGTGGTACTAGACAAAATAAGATCAAATGAAATAAAACTTTGTTCCATATTTTTTAGTCAAATTCAAGAATATGTTATCATCAAGCTTAGGCTAGAGCAAAAATTCCCCCAAAGATTCCAAGTGAGCATAGATTGGAAGTTTCTAATCTTTCTGAGATATACCAGAAATACATACACCTTTAGGTGTTTTAAAAACCAGGAATCGTGGTTTACCAGTAATTCAGAAGAGGTAATTTCCCTATTAAGCAAACACAGATGGAAAATGATGGAATCAAGTTTCAAAGCCTGTCAATTGACCCCAGAGCTCCTGCTCTTGGCCACAAGGCTGTTACCTCTCAAAGAGACAGAAAGATTACATGAAATTGTGAACTAATTATATTACATGTTTGTTGAATTTCATGTGCTGTATGTTAAAAGGGATGTTGACTATGTAATAGCTTCTAAAGATTTATGCCCATTGAGTATATGGAGGAACTAGTAACATCCAGATTTTAAAAAGACCAGAGGGAAAATGTTGAAAGTTTTCATATAGTTGAAGCAAACAATGCCAAATGAGAGATTAAATTTATTCAACATATAATGCAAGTAAAATTATATTTTAATTGTCTTTCTATAAGCCTCAAAATTAGAGCTAGACTTAGAAATAGCAAAAATTACGAGTTATGCCTGCATAACTGTGAAGTATTATATACCACTAATTATTTCATGGAGTTCAAATTTAGCTTATACTTTTAAACACAGGTATTACATTAAATGAAGTCTATATCCTGCAAAATATAACTATTTTTGGCTTTTAACTTATTCAACAACCTCTGCTCTGGGTTTATGAGTGTTGGTATTTGTTAGTTAACTTCTAATTGAGCTATGTGCTCAGGCCCCAGCATTTAATTTTAATTCAAACATCTATTAGAGCCATGGCAGAATAAGAAAAAAAAAAGCAAATTGATGAGTATCTTCAAAGAATTAAATTAGAATCAGAGTAAATGTTGAATGGTTAGATTGAATTTCAAAGGTTTGCAATTCCTGTTTATCAAAGCTAATGGAAGAAGACGGATGAGACCGGAGTGAACAATGAGACCTGACCAGAAAACTAATATTGAACTGAAAACTCCAAGGGCACTTCTGATAGGTAGATATTACATCATCGAGAGTTCAAGATATTTCCCATTTTCTGTTGAATTTTCCTTCTGTTATTACGTTCTCATATAATTCTTCTAATGTTTATACTTTCTGTCTACTGTGGAGAACATTTTTTAATAATGCTAAGAAAAATAAAATGGTCACTCGTATAGGGTGTTGCCAAGAGCGACCCCTTTCTGAGAAATTACCCGATACTTTCCAAAAGATAAAACACTTTATCCAGGGACAGAACCTTCTGAGACCTGATAAAATTGCAGTTTGAACAATATTAAGACACTTGGTAATAAACATCTCTGTCTAGTAAAGACAGCTTATCAGAAATGAATAAGTATATCATACTAACCAACATATAACTGTTTCCCATTGCATAATATCCTCCTATGTAATAAGAAACTTAAATATCAAACAAATCTTTGTAACTTCCCACTGGGGAACCCTCTAAGTGCCTTTATAAGACGCTGTGACCAGAAGGCTGTTGAGTATCTCACTCTGACTTCCCCAATTTGAGATATCCCTGCTTGAGCAATAAACCTGCAGCTTTACTGTATTGGTGACTTTACTTCTTTTGACAATAATATAAAATGAGAAAACATGTTATATTTGCATGTCTAGAAGAGTTTGTTGAATGCCAGACAGAAGAAAATGATACACTCAAAATGTAGGTAATTCCATTTATTTTGAATATATTAGAAATTTCACTAAATTATAAATTGTTTTTGAAGACTTGTATATTTTCCATTCATTTATATATACATGTCAAATATAAGAGAAGGTGGGAAAAATCACCTTAAATTGCTCTTTAAATGATGCATGCTGGTCATTAAACTGAAAGTATAAATAAAATAGATCATCTGTTGAGACCAGAAGATATATTTAGAGTTTTCTTTTATTTAGCTTAGAGGTTAGACTTTGATTTTAGTACTTGAGTATAATGTTGGGGTTCAAATTATCAAACTTCCTATAAGGCAATATTGTTCAATGTTTCAAATTAGTAAAAAGGAAAGTTAGCAAAGAAAAAAATAACCTTAATAGTATTTTTATGGTGTATTTTGGTAATGACCTAATCAGCATTTTACACCAACTTATCCTTTAAATTAGGTGCAAGGTTTTGTGCTTCAGAGATTTAAGGAATGTATTCCATTCAATAATTTAAATAAAATCCGTGCTCAGCTACTGCTCTTGAATTCCAAAGAGATGTCCTTTAGTGAGGGTACTTGTCTGCAAATTATAACTTCATTAGGTCTTTCACTTATAGTTCACCTTCCAAAGGTGTTATCTTGAAGCCAGATATTTAATAAAATATTTTTTTTTCTTTAACAAAACTGTAGAGAGACCTTGATGAAGAGTACAAATTAGTCATTTTTAAAAGTTTAGTCTCTTTAAGAAGAACGCTTTCTCATTAGAGTAGGTTATATCCTCCCTTCCTCCCTCCCTCCCTCCCTCTCTTCCTTCCTTCCTTCCTTTCATCCAGAAAAGCAATACATGCTCATATTTTTAAAATTCAAACAAAATAGGATATAAAGTAACTAAAAATATCTCTCAGTCCAATCTTCTCAAACCAAGTAGCCAAGAATTCCACTATTCATATACTGCCACCACTAATACACCATTCAGTACCTTCCCTGAAATTTTCATGCATATTTATGCAGGTGAATGTCTAATTTTCACCTGAGATCAAACTACATACACACCTCTGTATCTTGTATTTTCTCCATTATAAGCAAATAGAGGCCTACCTCATTTCTCTAACAGTTGCACAAAGATCCACTGTAAAAACAATACTTTCTTAAAAAACGGTGAGAAATATTAAAATCTTGGGATTTGCATAGAGAAACCCTTTTTATTTTTAGCAATACTTTTAATTTATAATTTTAGATTATTTTATTTAAGTTTTGAATAAAACTTAAATAAAAATTTTATTTAAAACATGCTTATAATACAAAATTCAAGAGTTATCAAATATAAACCATGAAAATAGTTTTCCATCCCACTCCTATATCTTAGTCACATTATTCTCTAATGCAGATCAACTGTATTACAAACGTATTTGAATTTTAATATTTTTTTCTATTCAAATGATAGAATATTATATACATTACTATGCACCTTTTTCACTCAATGATCTGCCTTATTTGTTCCAAAGCTTCAGGGCATTCTATAGTATCAATGTTACCCTAATTTATCAAAACTTTTTCCTGTCAATGGATATTTAGATTGTTTCCGAATTTTACTATTGTATAAAATGCCACACTGAATATTCTTCTACATACATTATTCCACAAGTGTGAATATTTTCACAGATATATTAATCCATAATATAAATGGAATCACTGAGTTGCAGGGAAGGCATATTTTTTTTAACTTTGAAAGATATTACTAAATTGTCTTTTATAGACTTGGAAAAATTTAAACTTCCACCAAGGTTTCCCATATACTTGCCAACATAATGTTACCAAAACTTTGATAATCAGAATTAGACTTCTATTTTTATCTAGATTTAATTTTCATTTATTCCCCCTTCCCTGAGATGGCTCCATCGTCTGTCTGTTCGTTGTCTACTTGCCGTGTCTGCTCATTGTCTCTGCTCATTGTGTCTGCTCATTGTGTCTGCTTGTTGTTTGCTTGTCTTCTTTAGGAGGCTTTGGAAACCAGACCCAGGACCTCCCATGTGGGAGGTGGGTGCCCAAACACTTAAGCCACATATGCTCTCTGCTCATTGTGCCTGCTCATTGCATCTGCTCGTCTACTTTAGGAGGCACTGAGAACTGAACCTGGGACCTCCCAGTTGGGAGGCTGGTGCCCAACTGCTCGAGCCACATCCGCTTCCTAATTTTCATTTATTTTTCATTGTAAGTGAGGTTGGGCAACTTTTGACATAAGTAAGTAAGATCCATTTGCAAAGTCACAAATACTTTTTTATTCCAAATTGATATCCTGTCTACCTTATGTCTGTATACACTTAGCATTACTTTCTGTTTTTTATTTTTTCATATTTAAATTCAGATATACTTAGACATAAATAATTTTACAAGAATGCATAAATGGGATTACATTATGCAAGATGACCTTGAGGTGACAGTCTTTATCTTTTCCTCTTTTGATTGCTTCCCCTGTCATCTATACTCTCCCCAGAATAAACCCCATCTACAGCAATTTCTCCACCCCTCTCTAGGTAACTCATGTGAACCGCTAATATGTAACTTTTATTTTCTTCCAAGTTTTCTCAAGCACATTTTCTCTCCCTCTTCCTCTCCCTCATCCCCACCCCATTTTTTGGCCATTGTTTACAAAATGGAATCATCCCATACTCACTTTTTACTCTAGGATTACTAGGTTAAATCTTTTATTTTGTTAGATCTTATGCAAAATTTTTCCAAAAAGTTTAAAGCAACTAATATTCTTTCCAGAAATAGATGAGTGTTCCACTTTCCTTGTACCCTAACAGCAATAGATGTTAGGATTCTTTCAAATTTTTGCCAATTTGGTGGGCATAAGGCAAAATTTCATTTTTTATTTAATATGTTTTCTTTGATAGCAATGACTTTGAGCACAATTTTTTATCTTTTGCTCATCTTTTTGCATATTGCATACAGCTTATAAGTTTTACTTTGTAACACAATAAGAATCATCTTTTGTCTAGGGTTTTGCTCATTATCATTTTAAAAATATATTTGATCTTAAATCTGTAAGAGTGTCATTTTATTGGTTTTGCACTTTGTTTTCTGCCTTATTGGTTTTATTTATTTCTTTGTTTTCTTATTTCTTATCAATTACTTTCTGTTGTTTTAAATTTTAGCTATTGCAGCTTATTTATAGTAGAATAATTCTTTATGAACTGCTATATAATCATAGCATTTATGTATTATACAATTAACACAGCTAAAATGAATTGTGGAAAACCTTTCATAAATAAGTTGGGGTTCCTTATTAAATGACATACACATTTATAAAGATAAAGTAAAGGGCTATTATATGTTTTATAATAACCAAAGGGAATAACTTTTGAGTGTGTAAATCTATCAGGCATTGTGCTAAAATTTATGTGGATCATTTCATTTAATTCTCATAATCCTATGATAACTCTAATGATATATTGTTATGACCACTTTACAGATGAGGCAACTGAGAATTACTTGTTCTATGTCACATGGCTAGTAACTGCTAAAGCAATATTTGAACTAAGATAGTCTTACTATAAAGTACATAATGCTTATAATCATTGGATCACACAATGATGTGCTGTATTTTAAGAGTAAGCTTCCAATGTGCAAATATTTATCCAACAACTCACCCCAAGAAAAGGAGAAATAAACAATATTTGTTCAATGCCACATAGCCAGTAAGCATTGAAACCATAACTGAATACAGAGAGTCCTATTTCAAAATGCATCCATAGTCCTTACCACATCACAAAATTACTGTAGACAGTCCCATTAAAGAGCACCCATTCCATAGTCCAGTCCAAATGTACTTATATTTAGCCGTCTACCCCACCCCAAGAACAAGAGAAAAGAGATATAAACTATGCAGAATTCTGACCTATTTGCTACTTAAAGGATAATTTTAATTTTTAATTTAAATCATTGGTATAAATCCTTTATTTATTTATTTTTTTACTTTAGCTTCAGATTTTTGAGACTCTTATTTTTTTTCTCTCTTGCATATTCCAACAGTTTGGTTCAGTCATTAAAAAAACTACATCAGAAATATCAACAAACATATCTTTCAAATTAGCCAATCCATCTTTCCGCATGTTATGTGACATCTGTTTCTGAATCATATTCTTCATTTTTTACCTTGCTTCTTTCCTTGACCACATCTTTAATGTATAATTTATTGCATTTTTCATTTACTCTTTTTCTTTCTTTCTTTAATTATTTTAGAGATTTAATTCTGCTCATGATTTTTGTCTCAATGTACAAGTTATCTCCATTTCCATTATCTAGGTCATAAATTATCTCCCATTTGCTGTGTGCTTGCAGTACTACCATCCGAACTCAGAAGGTTAGACCCAGATTCTGCCAAAATCTAGCCACTTCTAATCATGTTATAACTTTGTTCCTGAATATACACTGTAACACAGTTTATCCAAGGCAAACAGATTGAAAGTATCTGAATTAGGATTTGAACCAAACTCTTACTATAAAGCCTTCATGCAAGTACAGATATGTTTCCACGTTTATCTATATATTAATAGTCCATTATCAAAACTATGAAAATATTGAAAACTAACTCACATAAGGTTAAATAGCCACAAAACACTAATACATGCCAATGGCACAATATTTTTCACTGTGGATTCTCTCTGGTGTTAAGTAGTTATTTACCTCAAAAATGTTTTTTAAATGCAATAATTTGTGTACTCTTTTGAAATTCAGGAAAATCTTGCCTCTCTTTTATTCCTAAGAAAATGAAAAATATGTGTACATGTATATCTATCATGATTCCACCTGAATTTACAATAAGCAGTCATGAGTTTATTTATATATATATATATATAATTTAAAGATATCTTATCACAATATCATTTTATTTCAAGAATTCAATCTTATTGAAATATATATTTTTGCATTTAAAATGAATTAAGAGTTTTTAATGGTGTTGTAATACTTTGTAACTTGATGTAAAAAATATTTTCAAGAGTAAAACTATCAGTGGTAACTAAAGTAGGAATTCAGTGGATAACGTGGCAGATATTTGACATTGCTTCTTCTAATATTTATCTATTACTTTTATTTTTTCATTCCTAATCTCTTTGAGTCAACATCAAGTCTATTGTTAAATTTGCTTTCTCTTTGCTTTCTCTCTTGAGGAAATGATTCATTGATTAAAAAAATAAAAATAAAAGAAAGTGAGAAGAGCTAATAGGGGGTTGTAAAGGTAATATTCTCCATATTTAATGTCCAATTTATTTTATCATTGATTGGGTACATTTAAAGGCAGGAAGGTACTATAGTCTGTAGGAAATAAGATGCTAAATGTTTCAAAACTTAAACTTGACTCTTCAGAATTACTAAATATTTATTTTTTTAGCCTATGTAATGTGAATTGGCTCTCTACATAAATGAAGTTAAATAGCCTATACTACTCAGATTTAAATTATTTTTAAAATAAATAAAATAAAAACTCTCTTCTTCAATCAACTTGTCACATTTCAAGTGCTCAGTATTCACATGTGACTAGTGCTATTGTTAGTGCAGATATAAAATGTTTCCAGGAAGTTCTATTGGACAAGTCAGAAGAACACAGAAACTTTTTTTGTTTTTTGCTACTTAGTTGCAGACTTATTGAAGAATGAACATTAAAACATAGATCTCATCTCCTTGACCATTAAAATGTATTTACAATTTTATTATGTGTCTTCTTTTTGCACTTCTATGTCCATTTGCACAAATAAATCATTTCATTAAATGTATGTAAGCAGCATGGTATCAAACACATAGTGTGAATGAACTTGCAGCAATGTTAATTCACAATGTTTTAGCTAATTTGTTTTCTAAGCAAAGTGAGGTTTTTGTTTGTTTGTTTTTTTCTCTTAATTTTGATGGACAAGTTATTTTCAGGAAATGCTCAGTCACAGCTCTGTACTTGCCAAAAGAAGTGCCACTTTAACTTTTGAAGTAGTTGCATTTCAGGATTCCTTCCAAGTATGAAAATTATTTAGAAAGCTTTTTATAGTTCCATAGCTCCAAAAACAAATGTACAATTAATTATTTTATACTCTATTAATGTTTAATTTTTGAAGAAGATCAACTTTATTTTTATTAATAACATAAAGTAAGTCTGGTTGAATTGCAGAGAAAAATCTTAAGAAACCCCTAGTCAAGGCACTGTTCACATCTATGTCTATTAAATGGACAGCCCTAGGTATGTAAGTCGGTTCTAACATTTTCTGGTACTTGCATTGCTTATGCAATGAAGTCCAAACCCTTATTAATCTCAGTGAATTTAGTATTTTTGTTCAATCTTGTTTCTGAGTTGGCACTTGTACAATTCTATATTATAAATCTTCTCCCTACCCATCTTCCACCGTGTTTTACCTTCTAAAACCTGTCTCCTTTCACCTTGCCAATTCTCTAGGTCCTACCTAAATTTCATTTCTGCTTTCCTAGGCCCTATGTACCCACAGTGATTTCTCCCTCTTTGGAATTATTGTAGTACTTACAGATTTTTTTTAAAAAATAGCTCATTTTATCCTACCATATGCTATTATTATTTGTTTAAGTATTTTTTAAGCAACTACTTGAGATCAGAATATTGTCTAAAAATGTTTATGGGTTGCATTTGATAATGACAATTTACTAACTATAATATACTTTTCAGACACTTCTTAAAAACTTATTTGATTCTCTAAACAAATAGTATTTCCCTAGAAAATAGCAGAATCTCATTATCTATTGCTTGCTCTTTGATATGTATCTTGTTTTACTTTCCTGCTTGCTTCTTTGATTTTTTCCTTTTTGTTTTCTCTTGTTTAATAGAAATAATATGATTGAGACTGGATTTCTTTAGAGTTCCAAATTTTTGAGTATATGATGGAGCTAAGGAAAAGAAAGACATTATTTTAGAGATTCAATTTGTGAGGTATCTGCTAAAATCCCATAAAGCAGGGGAGTTATCCAAAGCCCAGAAGAAAATATAATAGTTGTATATTTACTTTCTTCACAAAATAATTTTAATACTTTTGCCTAGGCTGGCAGCACCTTGCATTATGACATTGTTATACACACATAAGCATTTTATCGAAGTACAAATGTTTGTTAGAAGCTGAGAAAAATAAGCAATCGCCTATACAAAGATAAATAGACATTCTAGGTTATTTTTCTTTTTGAATCATTTTTCTGTATAGTATATTGCAATTACAGGCCAGTATAATGTTATTAATCTATGCAATACACTTTGAAATGTGAATTATGACAACTTTGTGTAAGAGAGCTAAAGTGTAAAACTGAATATTTTGAGTGGTTTTTTTTTCTCTCTCTCTTTTTATTACCTTCCATAGGTAAGCAAGACAAAAATTCCAGCATCCAAGGACCCTAAACACCTACTCTTTCTAATCGTTAAAAAAAATAAAATTATTTTGGCAATTCTCAGGTAATTCTTATCATTTCCTTATTGGAGCATGATTGACTACACAAAAATAAATATTGAAGTGAAGATAAGTTTGTTTTGGACTTATAGATTACACTAGTTATTAAAAACAACAACAACAAAAAAAAACCAACAACTCTAGGTAACTTGTCTTTTAATTTATGTCAGGTTGACATCCTGATATATACATCTCAACTTTTAAATTCAAGGATACAGTTAAATACTCCAAATTCACTTGAATTGTCATGACAATAAGACACTTAGAAACCTCATATTTTCTTTACAAGGTAATGCTTAATATTTTCTGATGATGACTGTCACTTTTACACCAATGTAGCATTGAATATATATCTATTCTTCCTAGGCATACTCTAAGCCTATACTATCTGATAAGGTGGCCACGAGCCACAGATTGCTATTTCTTCTTAAATTACTTAAAAATAAATAAAGTTAAAAATTCAGTTCCTCATTTGCACTGGTATCCGGGTTTGAGTCTTTTATGTACCCCAGAAAATCCTGTCCTTAAAGCGAACCCATTCCTGTGCCTTTAAACCTGTTGCATGTGGTCGGACCTTTTGGTTAGATTCAATTAAGGTATCTTTTGATAAGATCACTTTTTATTAGATCACTTCAGTTAAGGTCCTTTGATTAGATTGTGGGACACTTTGACTGGATTGAATTCATTTGGGGGCCTTTGATTGAAGTACTTCAGGGAGGCATGACCCAGGGTCACTTGTTGGAGCCTTTTATAAATGAGAGGAACATGCAGAAGCACACAGACAAAAAGAGATGCCAGTTTTACCTCGCCATGTGAGAGAGGCCTACAGGATTGCCTGCAGCTACAGAAAAACAGAGAAACCCTGAGAGGCTGAGTGAGAGGCCAGAGGCTGGAATCATTGAAGCAATGAAGCCTGGAGGAGAAGGAAGAGATGAGCCTTGGGCCTGATCACTCACAGTTGAGCTCGTGCCGTGTGGCAGGAGTCCAGGATCACCAGCAACTGGCCTTTTGTGAGATAGCATCTCTACTGATGCCTTGATTTGGACATCTTCATGGATTCAGAACTCTGAGCTTCTACCCAAATAAATTCCTATTATAAGGAATTTATGAGGCTCCAAATCATTTCTGTTATATTTCCTTGTCAGCCTTTAGCAAACTAAGACAACTAGCTACATTTCAAGTGTCAATAGTCAGCTATTCTACTGTCTACCATATCAGGCAGCACAGAGTGAGTATTTCCATCATCACAGAAAGTTCTATTAGACAGTGTTTTAAGAATGTGTTGTGCAGTTCAAAGGAGTCCTCCTTAGAGAGTTAGCTTTCTTAGAAACTGAAAAGCAGCAATCTGACTCTTAAGCTGAATTTGGAATTGTAGATCCTACATTCAAAAGCATTATAAATATTATAAGAAAGTTATTTGAGATTATTGAGATAGCTTATCTGTTCACTGTTCTCAAGCCACCAAGAGGTATAGTAAAAGGAATATCTAAATTCCTAAGGACTATTAATTTTTATTCTGAATCTGTGCTTTGAAAAATTCTACCATTCTTGATTAAAACTCTTTTAGTTACAATAATAGGAAGTAAATTGAACTAGTGTAAGTAAAGGGTGTGGGGGGGGCATTTTAATTAACCAGGTAGGTTTTATAGAACTCAAGGATGTTAAATATAGCTATTAAGCTCAAGAGGAACTAGAACCAGAAATTTGGAATCAAGATTACTATTATACTCTCAGACTTTCTCTGAACTGCTTCTCTTAATGCAATATGCTGCATTCTTCTTTTTCTCACCCTGCAGAACATCATTCTGTGCTTCTCATATAAACAATCAATACACAATAGCAGCCATACTTTCCTTCTCCCACATTCTCTCTCCGCCTTTATAAATACAAATGTATGTATACATGTCTGAAAAAGTATAGAATTAATGAATTTTTACCCTATTTTTCTCCATAGGAACTTCACTGTGCATATTTTCTTAATAGCACATACATAGGTAGACATCATATTTAATGAATATAGGATTTTTTGTTATAGTAAAATGAATTATTCATTTATAATTTATATATTTAACAACTCCCCCATGTCCAATTAGTTTCATTGCAAATTTGCTCATATAATGATCCATAGTACACTGTGTTTCTCTAAGCATACACTTACCATATTTTACTGTAGCTGTTTATTGATGGTCTGTTTCCTGCATTACAGCATATACACAATGTAAGCAGGGAATGCATATAAGTTGGTCATCCTTATACACACAATGTTCAGTGAACCTGAATATCTTTTAGCCTTGGTTTTAAAATTATGACTGAACTATCTGTGAAAAATGTGTGGATTACTTTAAATATCAATTCAAACTACTAGTATTTGTCATAATGGAATGTTATAGTAATAAAAATGTGAGTGCATTATAATTTTATTATCTAATAAACATGTTATTGATTTTTATATTCCAAATCATGCCAAGGGATTTCACTGATAATACATGACTCTTAATAGTACTCAGAAAATGTTCATAACCTTTTATTTGAAGTTGTTATTATTACAAATCTGTTTAATAAATATGTGTGGTCTGATCAATACTCTCTATGTACTATAGATATTGACACAGAGAAAACTTTGAGTTACTCACCATGTTCAGCTACCTAAGGGTTTACACTTCAAATTTTAGACTCTTCATTAATGAAGCCCATGATCACTTACTTAAAGAAATTGTATATTTATACTTCTTATAAGCACTTCTTAAAATCAGCAGAGTGATGTCATCAACATGATGGTATAAGACATCCACGAAAAAAGCCTCCCAAGAGATTTAGCAAATAAAAGGACAAATCTCATTTGCTTAGAACTCTGGAGGGTGGTAGGGCCTGCAGAAGGACTCCAAAAACAATGAATCAAAGAAACAGAAAAGTCTTGGTAGGAGAGTTCCATCCCAGATGCTGGCCATCCCCCACCCCTCCACTAGATCCCACACAGCTAGAGAGGCACATAGAGGCAGCACAGTCCCAGCTCCTTCCCACTGAGACTAAAGACTCACAAAACAATTTAGAACTCCATGCATATCCAGGCACATGGACATAAGTCCACAGAGACCCAGGGCAAGTCATGAGCTGCCAAGGTATGTTGCATAGAAAAGGGCACCTAGGGAGAAAGGAAGGAAGGAAGGAAAGAAGGAAGGAAGGAAGGAAGGAAGGAAGGAAGGAAGGAAGGAAGGAAGGAAGGAAGGAAGGAAGGAAGGAAGGAAGGAAGGGAGAGAGGGAGGGAGGGAGGGAAAGAGAGGGAGGCAGGAAGGGAGGGAGGGAGGGAAAGAGAGGAAGGCAGGGAGGGAGGGAGCCAGGGAGAGAGGAAGGAAGAGTGACCATGATAGAAAGACTGGTAATAAGAGGTGTATCCTCAGTTTGGTTTCAGTTGGTTGGACACCTAAAGGCAAAATGAACTTTTCTAAAATGATCCACTTTTCTGGATTGAACCCATCTACCACCCAGGGGTGGGGTACCCTAGGAGGAAATAAACTGGAGTCAGAAAAGTCTCACAGAAAAATGAGAGGGTAAACTGAATTGCTGTAAGATAGGACAGATCCCAGAACTGAAAAGTGCAAAGAAAATGAGGTGCTGAGAGAGAGAATTTAAGCAAATCATAGAACCTGGGGAGAAAAGTCTGCACAAAAGCAAATAGAAAAGATCAAGATTCTTGGAGAAGAAACAGAGGAAAGGAAGCTTCTCCTGGAGATAAAATAATTGCACAAAAAGTGCAATCTTAAATATTGTACTACACATTGAGGGCAAGACTCACATGAAGAAGAACTGAGAAAATATGAACAGTTAAGCATCGGCTATTCCAAAGGTCTAAAATAAGTTAGAACAAGCATCAAAGAAAAGCATTAACTAAAAGTCAATCAAAAATAAAGCCCTAGACAAGACGTAGAAATGGACATTCAGAGTTAACTCATCAAGATTATCAGATGCCTAGACATCAGTGAAAAATTATAAGCCATACTAAGAAATAAGAAAACATAGCTCGGGGTAAGGAACAAATTAAAACTTCAGAAGAGACTCAGAAGTTGGTACAACTAATCAAAGATATTTAAACAAATCTACTAAATAATTCAAGGACATGAAGGAAAATATACAGAAAGAGATAAAGGATATTAAGAGGACAATGTGTCAGCATAAAGAAGAATTTGAAAGTATAAAAATAAACTTAAAAATTATGTGGATGATAGACACAATAGTAGAGATTAAAACTACACTAGAGGCATACAATAGCAGATTTTAAGAGGCAGAAGAAAGAATCAGGGAACTAGAAGTCACGACAATTGAAATCATACTGTCAGAAGAACAGATAGAGAAAAGAATAGAAAAAAATTGAGCAGTAGCTCAGGGATTTAAGTGATAGCATGAAGTACACAAATGTATGCATCGTGGGTGTCCCAGAAGGAGAAGAGAAGGGAAAGTAGACAGAATGGATATGTCAAGAAATAATAGCTGAAAACTTCCCAACTTTTATGAAAGACATAAATATACATGCCCAAAAAGCTCAACATACTACAAATGAAATTAATCTAATAGATGTACTCTGAAAGACATACTAATCAGAATGTCAAAAGTCAAAAATAAAGAGAGAATTCTCCAGGCAGCCAGAGAAAAGCAATTCATTACATACAAGGGATTTTCAATAAAAATAAGTGTCCATTTATCATTAGAAAACATGGAGCCAAGAAGACAGTGGTATGATATATTTAAGGTATTGACAGAGAAAAATTGCCAGTCAAGAATTCTTTATCTGGCATACTCTCCTTCAAAACTGAGGGAGAGTTTAAAATATTTACCGATAAACAGAAACTAAAAGAGTTCATCGACAAGAGACATGCCCCACAAGAATCACTAAAGGGAGTTCTTCAGGTAGAAAGGAAAAGACAGGAAGAGTGGCTTGCAATAGTGTGACTAAATGAAGATCATTATTGGGGTAAGTAAAAGGGTAAATGCAAAACCGAAGAGTACTGTGTGCATAATATACAACTGTATTAGTCAGCCAAAGGGGTGTTGATATAAAGTAGCAGAAATTGGTTGGTTTTTATAAATTGTATTTATTTGAGGTAGAAGCCTATGGTCACCAGGCCATGAAGAGTAAATTACTTCCCTCATCAAAGTCTGTTGCCACATGTTGGAGCAAGATGGCTGTTGGTCTCTGTGAGGGTTCAGCTTTCTTTTTCAGGCTCCGTGGTCCCAGCTTATTCTGGTGTTAGCTGTAGGCTGGTATAAGGCTTTTATCTCTCTCCAGGGCTCATTTCTTCCCAGGCTCAGCTGCTCTGGTCTGTCCACAAGGTCACCTGTAGACTATCAGGCTCTCTCTCTTCCTGGGGCCTCTGCTGTGTCTGTGGAGCTGTCTCTATTTCTTTGTGTTCTTCTCCTGTGTATTTACTTCCTGGGACTCCAGCATCAAAACTCCAACTATCCTCTGCCATGCCATTTTCTCTGTAAGTCCCCACCCACCAGGGGTGGGGACTTGATGTCCTACTGATGTGGCCAAATCTAAATCGTAATCATAATTTAATCAAGTAAAAGTGAAACCTCTGAATTTAATACAATGTGATACACCCAGAGGAACAGACCAGTTTACAAACACAAAATCCAATATCTATTTTTGGAATTCATAAACTACATCAAACTGCTACCACAACTCTACTCATTGATTCATATAAGAATCTAAATACAATTGAACAAGAAAAAGCATATTTCCTGAAAATAGATGTGCAAAATATAAACTGTGACAAAAACATCATAAAGAGAGGAAACAAAGGGAAATGGAGGCAGAGAATTCGTGTCCTATTGAAGTTAAGTTGTGATTTCAAATTACTAGGTTATAGTGTGTATTGTGTAATATAATCCTTAAAATAACCACAAAGTATGTATTTAAAAATTATACAGAAACAAAAATGAGAAAGAGATCAGTCAGATACATTACAAAAGATCAACTATACAGAAAAAGAGGTTTCAATAAAGGAGAAAACAGACATAAAAATATGACATATAAAAAACAAAGGACCAAATGGCTGAAGTAAGTACTGCCATTACAATAACAGTATTGAATGTTAATGGATTAAACTCCCAAATACACAAGCTGGCAGAATGGATAAAACAGCACAATGCAAATACATGTTGTTTACTAAAGACTCACCTTATACCCAAAGACACAAATTGGTTGACAGTGAAAAGATGGGAAAACATATTCCATGCAAATCATATCCAAAAAAGACCTGGAGTACCTATACTAATTTTGGACAAAATAGACTTAAATCATATGCTTTTATAAAAGATAAAGAATAACATTATATTTCAACAAAAGAGTCAATGCCCCAAGAACAAATAACAACCATAAATATTTATGCATCTAACTGTGGTACCCCAAAATACATAAGACAAAAACTGGCAAACTGAAGGGAGAAATAGACAATTCTACATAAATATTTGGAGACTTCAATACACCACTCTCATTAATAGATAGAACATCTAGATGGAAGATCAATAAAGAAACAGAGAACTTGAATAATATGATAAATGAACTAGACCTAACAGACATATACAGAACATTCCAAGCCCAAACAGCAGAATATACATTCTTCTTAAGTGCAAATAGATCATTCTCCAAGATAGACCTCATATTAGTTCACAAAACAAGTTTCAGCAAATTTAGAAATATTGATATCATACAAAGCATCTACTCTAAACATAATGGAATGAGGCTGGAAATCGATAACAGGTAGAGAACTGGAAAATCTACAAATATATATGGAAGTTAAACAAAACTCTCTTAAGCAATCAGTGGGTCAAAGAAGAAAATGGAAGGGAAACCAGTAAATATCTTGATATGAACAAAAATGAGAACACAAAATATAAAAACATATGGGATGCAGTGAAGGCAGTGCTGAGAGGGAAATCTGTAGCCCTAAACGCTTACATTAAAAAAGAAGAAAGAGCTAATATCAAAGACCTAACTGCACAACTAGAGGAACTAGAAAAATAACAGCAAACTAAACCCAAGGCAAGCAGAAGGACAGAAATATCAAAGATTAGAACAGAAATGAATGAAATTAAAAATAAAAAATAGAATTAAAAGAAACAAGAATTGGTTCTTTGAAAAGATCAATAAATTTGACAAACAATTAGCTAGACTGTCAAGAATAAAAAGAAAGAAGAGAAAAATAAAATTAGAAATGACCATTGACCGTACAGAAATAAAAATGATCATACAAGGATACTATGAAGAACTGTATACCAATAAATTAGACAACGTAAATAAAATGGACAAATTACTAGAAACACAAGAACAACCTGTAACTGACTCTCCAAGAAATAAAAGACCTCAACAGACAAATTACAAGCAAAGATATTGAATCAGTTATAAACAAAAACAAAAACAAAAACCTCCCAACAATGAAAACATCAGGACCAGAAGATTTCACAGAGGAATTCTACCACACATTTCAGGAAGAATAAATACCAGTCTTGCTCAAATGCTTCCAAAGAATTGAAGAGTATAGAATACTACGTAACTCATTCTATGAGGTCAACATCACCATAATACCAAAGTCAGATAAAAATACCACAAGGAAATAAAATTATATGCCAATTTCTCTTATGAATAGAAATGTAAAGTTCTCAAGAAAATACTTGCAGACTGAATCTAACAGCATATCAAAAGACTTATACATCATGATCAGTTGGATTTTAACCCAGGTTTGCAAGGGTGGTTCAACATAAGAAAATCAGTTAATGTAATACATCATATCAATAAAATGAAGGGGAAAAAATCACATGATCATCTCAATTAGAAAAAGCATTTGACAAAGTACTGCATCCTTTCTTTATAAAAAACACTTAGAAAAATAAGAATAGAAAGAGACTTCCTCAACATGATAAAGGGAATATATGAAAATCTCGCAGCTACCATAAAACTCAAAAGGTAATAGACTGAAAGCTTTCCCTTTAAAATCAGGAACAAGAAAAGGATGCCCACTGTAGTGTTATTCAACATTGTACTGGAAGTTCTAGGCAGAGCAGTTAGGTAAGAAAGGAAATAAAAGTCATCCAAATTGGAAAGAAAAAGTAAAACTTTCACTATTTGTAGATGACATGATCCTATATATAGAAAGTCCCAAAAAATCTACAACAAAGCTACTAGATCTAATTAACAAATTAAGCAAAGTGGCAGGGTACAAAAATCAGTAGTGTTTCTTTACACTAGAAATCAGTAATTTCTATAAACTAGACATGAACAATCTAAGTGGGAAATCAAGAAAAAGAATTCCATTTACAATAGCAACTAAGAGAGTCAAATATATAGGAATAAATAAACCCAAGGACGTAAAGTACCTATACACAGAAAACTACAAAACATTGCTAAAAGAAATCAAAGACAGATATAAATGGAAGGATACTCCATGTTCATGGATTGGAAGACAAAATATCATTAATATGTCAAAACTATCCAAAATGATTTATGGATTTAATACAATCCCAGTCAAAATTCCAATACCCTTCTTTGCAGAAATGGAAAAGCCAATTATCCAAAATTTTTGGAAGGGTAAGAGAGCCTGAATAATCAAGAACATATTGACAAAGAATAATGAAGTTGGACGACTCACACGTACTGATTTTAAAGCATATTACAAAGCTACAGAGAAAAATCAGCAAGGCATTGGCACAAGGATAGATATATTAACCAATGGAATGAAATAAAGCGTTCTTAAATAGACTTTCCTATCTATGGCAAATTGATTTTTGGTAAGCCTGTCAACTTTACACAACTGGAAAAGAATAGTCCCTTTAACAAATAGTGCTGGGATATTTGGATAGCCATATACAAAAGAATGAAAGAGAACGTCTACCTCATACCATATACAAAAATTAACTCAAAATGGATCAAAGACCTAAATATAAGAACCAAGACTATAAAACTCCTAGAAGAAAATTCTTCCTGATCTTGTGTTAAGAAATGTTTTGTCGACATTATACCCAGAGCACAAAAAAATGGAAGAAAAAAATAGATAAATGGGACCTCATCAAAATTTTAAAAATCTGTGCATCAAAAGATTGTCACAAAATAAGATAAAAAATTATTTAAAAAGATCAAAAGATTGTCAAAAAAATAAGTCTTAAAAGCTAATGTAATCAAATTAATGCTAATTTTGTATTGTGAAACCAGAAATATCCATTTTTTATTTTTACTTTCTGCTTTTAGCTCTTCTGCTTATTCATTACCAATACTAGAAATTCACCCACTCGTCTGAGACTCACAGTTTCTAGGTTTTGGCTCATTGCTGACTTGCCTGCAAATGTCATAACTGTGGTTTACCATTAGATTCTGTCTTCACTACTCTCCCTCAATGCATCCAAAGTTGGAAGCATTTTATATATACATAGATTTTTCACATGACTATCAGGTCCTTGATAAATCATTTTCTTTTTCCTAACAACATTTTCACCCCTGATCCCACCAATTAAAAATGCCAAAGGAAGTTATTTGATATTATGGTTTTATAAAAATGCAAATTTATACAACAGTTTCTAGCATAACAACATCATATGAGAAAAATTTAATTGTATGCCTTATTTAGATGAACATTTTACTTTGTGTACATGACTGAATAATAGGGTTGAAAGGTAGAATCTTTTTGTTTATTTTTCAGAACATTGTGTCATATATCCTATTTCCATGTGTTTTGAAGCATTCCTGTTTTAGTTTTTATTTTCCCTTAATTTTTTATTTTTCTGTAAAAGAAATTGACTTTAAATTACAAGAGGAAAATGGTCCTGTAAAAGATTGTCAAATTGGTAGAAAAATATGGTATAATAAAAAGGAAAAATAGTAATAAAATCTTTAATCATTGAAAAAAAAAAAAGATTGTCTCAAAAGTGAAAAGACAACCTACTCAATGGGAGAAAATATTTGGAAACCACATAACCCACAAGGATTTAATATCCAGCATAAATAAAGAAATCCTACAATTCAACAACAAAAAAGACAAATAACCCAATTAAAAATGGGCAAAAGACTTTAATAGACATTTCCCCAAAGAGGATATACAAATGGCTAAAAATCTTATGAAAAGATGCTCAGCAACACCGGTTATTAGGAAAATGCAAGTCAAAACCACAATATGAGATCATTTCTCTTATGTATGTAAATGTGGTTGAAAGGGAAAATTTGGGGTCATATATGTTACAAGAATGAAAGTAGATAAAACATGGAACTGTATAACACAGTGATCCCTGTTGTGGATTGTGGATTGGAGTTAATAGTACAAGTATCAGAATGTTATTTCATGAATTACAGCAAATGTACACCACTAATACAATGTATTTATAACAGAGTGGTGGTACATGGGGAAAAATACACCTAATGTAAACTATAAAAAAACAAAACAAAACAGTGGAAGCCTATTTCCTATACATAATAAAAAGGAATTGACTTTATGTTGTAATTACTGAGATTTTCAAAAGAAAACAATTGTATTATGAAAAGAAAAATAGAAAAAAAAATAAAGCTGTCTGTTAAAAAGTTGACATCAGTTTGACAGATTATTTAAGATGCTATGTAAAATAACATAAAGTCATCCTTCCACATGTTATATTTTTATGCCAGAACTTTGGAGTTCTAAGTTATTGTAAAAGCCACTTAAACCCTTAGAAAAGTTAATCTACTTACCTAAATTCACACATCTGTTTTGAAAATAACAGCTAATTTTTCAGTCACATACAACTTCTCCTACATGCCTATATTCTCAATGATCGAATATTGGGCACGAGTTTCAGACTGGAAAATTCATTCTTAGTCTGAATAAATCCAAAAGTATTATCTCTCCAAGAGTTAAAACTAAGTGACTATGTAGACAAATATTTTGTGCTGATATGACTGTCAAGGTTAACCAAGAATAGCCTTTTTAGACCCCAAGCATCAGGTGATATGTTTGAAGAATATATCAATATTAATTCTATTACCTGGCTTTGTATGTGTGCGTGTGCACTCACGTGTGCTCTTGGTGTGCAGATGTGAAGGAAATAGAAGCTTTATGCAATACTGAGATCTGAACAATTGAGAGAACATTAGAAGCTATTTGGGTAATGGAATGGAAAAAAAGAAGTCCTAGAAAAGAATTTTGAGGACTTTGGAGAGAGAATCGTATTATCTAATGGGAAAATTTAGCCAAGTTTTGCTATGAGGAGTATAATATGAGTCTGTCAATGGTAATCTACATTGCATGCTGATGATTTTAGAGATAGATTGTTTTCTAAGTTGTTGATTCATGGTGAGAGCAGAAGCCACCTAACCAGCCCAATAACCTTAGATTAGTATTGAATGTAAAACAAACAAACAAATAAAAAACATTTATCTGGTCAGGGCTAGCATGAGTAACATAGAAGCCAAAGTCATGTGAAAGCAGAAGGGTTCATGCTTGAACAACTAAAGAAAGGTAGGCTTCAAAAGGAAGAACAGAGAAAAGTGGAGATCAAAAGAACGAGGAATTCATAGAAAGAGAAAGAGTCCCAGTTTCTATTTTTTTTTTCTTTCCATTTCTGGGTCCTGGCTTTATGAATCTACCCTTATTTTCTATCCTATTAGCCTCTAAGACTTCTTAATGAATTTTTACTATAAACCCTTCTTTTAGTCTGAGCTAATCAGAAAGGTCTTAAGAGATTTGTAAAAAAAAAAAAAGGACAACCAGAGAAAAGTATCTAAGTTTTATGTCCCCAGCCTGGGCTTTCTCCACGTCATCATGATCCCTGTTAGATCTTTCTTTCCCTATGATGTAAAACAACCAGTGTTCTAATGCAGGTCCTTAAATTTGGGTTGCCCCACCATCAGACAGTATCATAAGCTTTATAAAAATACATTGACAAAGACATGTCAGTTTGATTCCTGACATTGTTTTATTGTTTGAAATATGTATAATAGCTTAAATAAAATTATTCTAATACAGACATACTGCACTACTACTATTGCTATACTACTAAATAAAAAACTTTGTTCATATGTTTTCAGGGTGTTCTACCAGAGGCTGAAATATTATCCTCATTAAAAGTATTTTATGTTGTTTTTATATGATGGTTTTTTGTATTAAACCTTAAAAGAAAACATAGCAAGAATATGAAATAACAAAAACAAAGGAATCATTGTTGACTCCTAGGCAGAGATTACCACTGATTACCTTTGGCTGTAGAGCTACTATCATCTGAACCATTTCCTCCCAGATACAGTTGCATTATGAATATGTTGATTGTCCATAGAGTGTTCAAGTAAAAGAAAAATTTACAAGATTATATAGGCAGGTTATGAGTATTTTAGGAAAAGAGACTATTCTTCACACAAATTTTATGAAAAAATATGTTAAGCAGTCAAATCCAGAAAATAATTTAGCAAACACTCCTAATAACACTTGAATTAGCAAATATTTACATTTTTCATTATTTATTCTAAATGTCAAACATTTAAAAATCACTATTTCTTAGAAAATACATATCTTTTTAACTTTTTCACAAAAAAAGTTTCTTATGTTTACATGCCATGGGTTTCTTACTGCTCTCTAAATAAATTAATAAATTCTTTTCAATAAACTTGAATTTTCTTTTTATTTTCCTTTCCAGTGTCAGAAATTTCCTCCCTTCCCCAAGAAAATCACTATCAGAAATTTGGTTTGTATTATTGTCTATATTTTCGCTTTTTATCTCAACAGTCCTCAAACATTTTATTCCCAGAACTCTTTTACTCACTTAAAATTATTAATAGCCTTAAGAGTTTTAGTTTATGCTGTTTATATCTTTTTATATTTACCATATTAGAAATTAAACCAACACAAGAAAAATATTTATTAATTTATTTTAATAGCAGTAGTAAACCCATGACATCTATGGCAGTTTGAAGACTTTGTGGACCCAGAAAATTCTGATCTTTAAAGGTAATCCATTCCTATGTGGGTAAATCTATTTTAGGTGGGAATTTTTTATTAAATTACTTCAGTTAGGGGCCTTTGATAAGATTTCATGATCCAGGGTGAGTCTTAATCCTCTTATTGGAGTCCCATATAAATGCAATATAAAAAAGAGACAGACAGAAGAAAGAAGCAGAAACAAAGAGAAAAACTCCTGAGAGGAGCTACTGAAGCCAGATGCTGCAAACAAAAATAACTGGAGGAGAGGCGAGAGAAGAGCAGATGCCACCATGTGACTCATTGCTCACAGTTGCAAAGCTCAGTGAGAAAGCATCTTTGATGATGACTTGATTTGGACACTTTCATGACCTCAAAACGGTAAGCTTTTAACAAATTAAATCCCATTGTAAAAGCCAAGTCATTTCTGGTGTATTCCTTTGGCAGCATTTAGCAAACTAAAACACATATATAATTATGTAATATTGTTTTATGTTGATTTAAATTTATTTCAACACATCCTTATGCAACTTTTTTGAGGTCTATCAGGTTAATAATACCCATATTGACTTAACTGCTCTATAATAACTCAAAATCTATGGTAATTTTGGAAGGATAGCAATAGGGGTCAATGTAACAGAATGGAGAGCCCAGGAAGAAATCTAAGCCTAAACAGGAACTTGATTTATAATGGAGAAGTGATGGCCTATACAATTAGCATTTATCATAGTCAGCACACAAGTTGTCAATAAATATATGTGCTAATGGTTAAGCAAGAACAGAAGATGGTGACTGGTGGAAGAAATAATTCTAAAGTAGATGAAGTGGTGAATGGAAGAATGGAAACAAGAGGGTTGGGTAAGGAAGCTTCTTGTAAGAGTAACGTCTCATTTGTCACTGATCAGGGCTACTAGGAGACATCTAGCCTCCCAGGCAGTGAGTAGTCTTACATCACATGACATTTTCTCAAAACCTTTTTATTTCCAGGAAACCTTTTGTGTCAGGGGTTCTTAACGAGGGATTTCAAGGGGTCCATGAGCTTGAATTGAAAAATATCAACTTATCTTTATTTTCTCTGACCTCTGATGTTGGGTGTCATAAAACGATCTGCTGCTACATTATGAGAAAGGGTCTGTGGTTTTCACCTGACTGACAAAGGGGCCCATGGAACAAAAAGGTTAAGACTCCTGCTTTAGGCAGACCCTGCTTGGGGGTTAATAAAAAGAGAAAAAGATGAGCTACTGCAGTGGTGAGCTAGTAAGTTGCTTACTGAACAGCAAATTACTTAACAAAAGAAAAATTCACATGCCTGTTCCCTGTAACCCACTCCATTTATTTCAGATGTTCCTGAATTATCTCTCTGTTTTTGACACATAAGGCAACTATTCTAAACCCCACTGAATTCCAACTTTTTGTAAGCAGTAATTTTCAAGGAATTATTCTCGTTAATCACCTAATCATAGAAATCAATTTTTTAATGTTCCATTAACGATATGATCACTCAGGCAAAATAAATTCTTTGTCACATCTGTCAGGTTATCACCATCATTTCAATTAGCAGAGCAGCATGCAAGGAACAAGCATACATTTCCAGGCAATTGTTATTAGAAAAACAAAGCAAAGCAAAAGCTTGCTTCTTAATTTATGACATTGAAAGACAATATCTAATAAAAGATGTAATGATGATAAAAATATACTACTTAGATGCAACAGTAATCTACATGTGTCCCTTCCACTTTGACCTACACTTAAAAAAAAATCCCAGTGGGTTTCAAACCTCCCTAAAGTCCTGTGCTTTTCTCCAAAGTGACAAGTGGTAAAGTGATCAAAAGGGCCAAAATGTAGATCTCCCACTCTCACCTCAAACAGAACAATTCCAGGGTAAACTGATCTATATGCAGCCTTTTAAAAAAGTTGGTATGTTAAGAAAAGGCCTTAGCTTTTTAAAAAGTTTGAGAAACACTGGTCAAACAAAATATGGGAGGCACTCTATGTATGAATTTCTACCTATATGAATTTCTTCCTATAAAATAGATATGAATGACAGATACTAACACTAACAAAAATAGACTTATGACTAAAATTAATGGATTCAGTTTGGTAAAAATGTCTATTCTCCACCATGTGTATGAATACATTGTTTTAGAAGAAGTAGTACTCATAATAATAACGTGCTACTAATAGGAATCACTTGCCCTAAGCTGACGTAGCTAAGGAAAAGTTCTCTGGATAACCTCCTATTTTTACCTTCCACCAAAATTTTATTTAAAGTCAGTGTGTAAACATTTAACATTCACTTTTAATTTCTCATAGAAAGTAAGCCAGTATATAGATCATTTGTGGAGGTTGGACATGTAAATGGCTTTGACAGCAATTATATTTTAAAATGGGCTTTCAGAAATATTTTGAGCAATTATTGGAATAAATATATGACATCTTGTATTATAGTACATCAACTCAAATTAACTTATAATGAGCCATATAACTGAAAAGTCCAAAAGTATTTAGATTTGATTGGTTCCAGGAGTCGGGAGTAGCCACTGGAAATCTGTTTCTCCCTCCATTCCATGTCTTTACCTTTCTCTGTGTTTTCTTAATTCTTAATCAGGTCTTCTCCTTATGGTGGCAAAATGGTGCTACTAGCTTTAGGCTTATAAGGTATTTAGTGCTGCCATTATGTCAGTCAAAGAAAAGGGTTTCTAACTGACCCTATTTTGTGAACCTGTCAGTCCTGGGTCTATCAGCTTGGGTTATTTGTGGTAATATTTGTGAGGCAATATAATTGGCACTCTTATCTGGGGGACAAAATGTAGTGTCCCAAAGGAAAAAAAAGAACAAGAGAAAATGAATATTAAATATGTGAAAACAAGAGATGCCCCTGTAATGCTCAAAAATTTTTGTTCAAAGCACAGCCATATGTACCATTAAGTTCTATCAAGATTTTATAAAAATCACATTTATCAACTTTTAGTCACATCTCTTAAATTCTAACTTACTCAGGTTCAACTTTTCTCCTCTTTCATAACAATATTGTTTGTTTTCCAAATGGTAACAAAAAGATAATAAAAGAGATGAAACTCAAGCATATAAATTTTGTATGTTTGCTCCTTTCATTCATTCATTCATTGGTGAGACAGACCACAAGTGAGTAAGCCAACATAAATATTTATTTACAATGTGTAAAAAAATGCTATGAAAAACAATAGGGTAAAATAATAAAAGAAGAACTATGTCCTATGTATGGAAAAGATTGCTAAGGGAAAGCCTGTGAAAGCTAAAATATGACAATAGAATGCCATAGAAACAAGGCAACATATATAGATTATTAGTTCCCTATTTAATTACATATGTTACTTCTAGAATGTGGTAACATTAAATGCACCCTGGGATAAACTGAAGATAGCCAATAGTCAGAGGCAGGCCTGAAGGCTTCAGGCATGGGAGATCCATCTGGACCAGTCTTATATATGAAGGCTCACATCAATTGGGAGGCTCAAGTGTAGATGTCTCATTTGAAATATTTGGTATGTTTGAAATGTTTGAGCCAGAAATCAGGTTATGGATTGTGGAGTCAAGAGAAGATTGCTAACCCAAGTAGAAAAGGAGAGAGGGAATGAGATGCAGAACACAAGGTCTTTGTTATAAGAGGAAAAGAGAAGAGTGGCAGCGGAAGGCATATTTGGAGATTTGCTCATGGAAAAATTAAATAATAATTTCCAAGTCTCCAGGTAATTGTACCACTTCACAAATCCTTAGAGCAATAAAAAACCAATGCTGTTTTTTATTTATTAGTGAGTTTCAATAATCGCATCAAGTTCAACTGGGCTCTGAAGCATTTAATATATTTAACAAACATGTATATTATCTTCTTTAAAGTCCATATCCTTTATCCCCACCAGTGGACTTTTATTTTATTTTTTTAAGGAAAATGTAAATATAAACACTCTCAGTTGTCATTAACCAGTTCAAGGTGGTCCCATTCTTTAGTATTTGAATAAAAATAATTTTAGAAAATCAGTAATTTTTAACAAAGTAAGATACTGTTGATATATATCATAATGAATGGGTTGTAGTATTTATTTAAATATCCTGATTAGAGGACATTGAGTACCCTTAATATTTAAATGGTTGCTGAAAATCATAGAAGAGATATCAATTTTCATTTTCTATAGACAAGTTATTTCAGGATCTTTTGATTCTCAATATTTTCATTGTGAATTTCAAATTATTCTTACAATATACTGATGGAGTCCCAATTAATAGACTATCTTGGTTAATGAAATCTCAAGTAAAAGAGAATAAAATTGAAAAGAAAAGAGAAATTTACTTTCAATTTATAAAACAATTATTTTTTCATATAGTCTTTCTAAAAAACCTTTCTTAGCAAGTGATAAGTGAAGGGATTTCTCGTTTTCTTTTGAAACCAAACATTCCTAGAAGTTCCTCCCATTTCAAAGGCAGCAGATTTATTCATTCAAAATAGTTATTGAATAACTGCTGTTGTCAGGCACCTGATTAACCACGGTTGTTTCAACAAGAAATAAGAAAGACAAAGTTTCTGCTGGCAAGATGCTTCCATTCTAGTCAAAGCGGAGAAAGGAAGATGAGCAATAAATAATTAGAGAAATAAAATAATTTCAGCTAACATTAGAGGATGTGGAAATAATAAAATGGACTGGGGACAGGAACCACTTTAAAATGGCTAATGAAGTGGCTAGCCTAAAGTTTTATTATTTTCTTTAATCTCAAATGACAACCTACTACAAAATGTATTGTGACTTCATTTCATACTTAGGTGGGGACGTTTTATCTCTTTGGGGATGGATATATACAGGCTGGAGATGACTATTCTTTAACAAATTCCTTACTTGGGTAAGACAATTTGAGTAAAAAGAAATTTATGTGTGCTCCCTCCCTGACTCCTGCATTGTTAAATGTTCTTCTTTGATTCTTCTGACATTCTCTTGCTGAGAGAAAATATACAAAAGATGTAAGAGTGAAATTTATGTTCCCCTTTCTAACCTTAAAGATTTCCAGCCAAGTCACATACAAGATTGAGTTCTCAAAGATCTTGTATACAACGCGAATAAACAAACTATCTCTGGCATATTGGTAGAAATAGGAAGGCTGCTATGTGAGATAACTTAATATTCAAAGTGGTAAACAATAGTGGCTTCCCCATGGAATAGTTTGCAACAATATGTTTAGTCCAGAGGGTGGAGATGGTATGATGTACCAGCCCAAGAACAACAAACAGAATAGTATAAAGCCCAACATCAGGCTTAGAATCTTGACTTTCCTGAATTCATCAAATTCAGGAAATGCGATGATTGTGGTGTTAAAATTTTTTATTTGTGAACCCAAGTTGTAAATTCAGATTGCAAGCTTGATCTACCTTGATTGTGCAGGTAATTCCTGGATCAACTCCATCCACAGAGCCCTTTGCCTCTTCACAAAGGCCTTGCACATGTCTAGAAACCTGCCAAAGATGCAGTATCCATTTTCTTTAGCAGAACCAACATACTTCATTTTATATTTGTCAAACTGGAAACTCACAAAAGTGAAGTAAATTGCAGGTGTTATATAGTTAACAAAAATTTCACTCAAAATTTCAACAGGAATGGCTCTAACACTAACTCTTTCTATTAAAGCCCAATAAAAAAACTTGGTATCCTTGAAACTGGATGTAATATGGTAAAACTGTAGGTGTAAAGTAGACTCAAAGCTCTATGAGAGTGGAGCTATATCTACATTTTCCCCATTACCAAGGTGTGTTTCTGGCATAAAGTATGTATTCAGCAAATTTAATGAATAAATAAATCTAAAAATATCTATATGAAAAGTTAATACTCCAATTTTTTATTTTTTTCATAAAAAAAACTTCAATATCTTTTGGGTTTAACTAAACAGCATATTCAATTTCTATTCTTTTTCTTTCTTACAGTTACAGTTGCTTCAAGATTACATAGCAGATGTTAATGGACAGAATTGGAATACTTCTTTCTACTTAATTCTACATTTTCCCTCTTTCCCGGTTAAAATATATAATACTGTTATTTTAATCAGGCACAGTTCAATTTTACAGTTAAGAACAACTGCTTTCAAGTGAGCCTTAGCATAAAGAATAGGTATGGTAAATAGAGAATATAAAATTGGATTAAGAAGGATGTCATTGAAAAAAGTATGTTTTATTCACGTCTCTGGAAAGAGTATTTTACCAAATGCTTACATCAAAAATATTAGAATATAATATTAGTGATATAAGTTAACAAAATTTTCCTCAGCCAATATTGAATTAAAATTTTAAAATAATTTTTCATCCTTTGAATAGAAGCAAACCATAGGAAATATGCATAATGTTTGAGATTTTTAAAAATTAACCATTTTCACAAATCTCAAGGATAATACTTGATAGCATTTTGTTATATTTCTTCCGTTTTTCTTGCACATTTTTTTAAACTAATAATATTTCAAACTAAAACAAGAAGCTATGGGCAGGTCTTTGGAGATATCAAAGTGGTACTTCTACCACTATGTTACTATTAATTATATTCACTACAAGAATAATAATATTTAGCTCAATGCTAAATATAAATCTTGCTAACTATATAATACCTGCAATTCACTTCACATATTCAATTAATCCTTACACAATTATATGAAGTAGATATTTGAAAATACTAAGTCTTAAAGGCTAAATAAGTTACCCCAAATTATAATTAAAGACCTAGAAACTGAAACCATTTCTTTTTAAGGTTATAGTACTTACTTCAACCACTATTTTGTATTGTTATCCAGACACTTCTTGATAGAATAGAAACAAAAATATCTTTTTTTTTTGAATTTTTACAACTTTATATTTTTACAAAAATATCGTTGTCTAGCTTTTTGTTACTTAAATAGTGCTATAACTTATGGCTAGTTCATTTCTCAAGAATTTAGATTATTTTCAGAATATGGCTATAGTATTATCATAATTTTAAGACACAGGAGCAGGAGAATCAGAAGATGATTAAAGAAAACTGTAGCAATCAATGCCTGTGGGTCAAAGAACTTTGTCTAATCTTGAAGTCATTCTATACTTTTTTCTTTCCTACATATTCTATCTCCAGCAAGTTCTGTGAGGTTATAGTTTGGAAATATAACTTAAATTCAATTATTATCATCACTTCTTCCAATATATCCCTAGTTCAAGCTACCATTATCTTCCTCTGAATTATTGCAAACGTAATTTTTTTGACACTGGCCCATTCTCTATCCTCACTCCAAGCATGACTTTGTCCTCACAGAACTCATGCTAATTCTTTTAAAACATAAGGAAGATAATTTTACTCCCTTAACAAAGTCACCAATGGCTTCTCATCAAAATTTGTTCTTTTTTATTCAGCTTTGCACAATCTCAAAAGTACAGAAAATTTTCAAGTTCAGTGCTATTGTATAATAAAGGACTTGGCTAGACTTTGTTCCTGGGTCCTGAGAGACACCCTCTAATTCTTTGGAATTTACCATGATAAAATTTTTTTTTTATTATTCACAGTGTACCTTCATCCCAGTCCCCAACAGAGATAATGTTAATGTGATAACTTACAGTGAGTTCAACTATGTGGCACTGATGTGATCCATCATGCTTTTGCATTGAGACCCCAATAAAAATTCTGGACAACAAAACTTGGGTGAACTTCCCTGATTGGTAATACAAATTGATATGCCAGGAGGCAACATCCCTGGTTTCTCTGCTACTAGATGCTAGTAGTATCATCCTCCCAGTTGTGGTAACCAAAATGTCTCCAGACATTCCCAAAGGTTACATGGGGAGCAAAATAACTCCAGGTTGAGAACCACTGGTTAATGAAAACAATCTTTTATGCAATATCTGAATCAAAAACCTTCTAAGCCTTAGTTAACCCATTCAAGATTAAAAAGAGAGTTCTGTGAATTTTCCCATATTCTTAGGTCTTTCATAGAGACATAATTGTAATTGAAGATATTGCCTACTATTACTCAGTGTTCCAATGCCAAGGACAAAACCATTATTCTTGATCAAAGTTTACTTCAGGAAATTGTTTATTATTATCATTATTATTATTTAGGAGGTACCAGGGATTGAACCCAGGATCATACATGGGTGGGAAGCAGGCACTCAACTACTGAGCTATATCCACTTCCCAGGAAAATGTTTAATTTTATAGAAAAATGAACACTATGGAGTAAAATATTTTTCCATTTTTTTCTTAGCTGATATAATGCTTTGAACTAGCATTACCTCCTAGTTTTCTTTGGCAGTCATTTCAATGGTTATTGATTGTGTTCTATGTATCTTTAATGCTCTCAATTACCTCAGGGGCTACAAAAGGGGACAGGAGAAAACTAAGGTGATAGGTTCCCTTCTCCTTTGCTTAAATAGAATAACTCCATTGTCAATATGTCAGTTTCTTTTACTATATAAATAGGATTTAAAAAAAATTATTAGGGGTATTAGAACATTGATGTTATTTCTGGGAAATTGTGCTGGGTGTTTTATCACAAACACTAATCTCCAATGAAAAGAAAACTTTAAAAGAATAAAAAGAAAGTCGGTATGTTATTATTTTTTTAAAGCAATGTCTCCATTTCTTTTAAGTTCTGGTTAATGGTCAGTGTTTATGTTTCTTTAAAGTTCAACACCAGTATTCAAATTTCCACTAGCATTTGTAGAAATTATGCCCTTGAGGTCTTCTTTAACAAAAAGGAAAAATAAATCCATCAATGCTACCCTACCTCTGTAGAGGACAGAGGAACATCCTTGACAGGTGTCAAAGTCTGTTAGTTGCCTCACATCAACTGCACTCTCCTTCTTTCTCTAAGTCATGAGACCAGTGTATTTTCATAAGAGTGCATGGCCAACCAGAACAAAGACTACATTTTCTACTTTCACTTACATCCTAGTGCAGCCATAATTCTAAGTCTTGGACAACAAGATGCAAGTGGAAGCTTCATTTTGTTTGTGATGCAGGGCCAATTTGAAAGATGCAAACAAGGGTACCCCCTAAGTCCAGCAGAGTAACCGATAAGAACAATCTGGAGCCTGATTACTTTATAGGGCAAAATTTCCCTATACCATTAGTTTTTCTTTACTTTTTAAAAGAAACTTTAATTTTATTTTGACAATTAGTTTGTACCTCTGTCAAACAGTCAAACTAATATCCTAACTGATACCATTAAGGTGTAAATAGAGATATATACCTATATTAGGCACAGTTATATTGTTTGCATGAATGAGCCAACAAAGTGTTAAACATAAGATGAGATTAGCATATATTTGGAATCTGTCCATGATGAACCAAAAGAAGTAAAAGAGTGGTTTTGAATTATGACTTATAAGGAGCAATTTCAACAACCTTTGCAGTATGTTCTGCCTCATTAAAAATTGTTAATTTTAATGATCAGATAAACAGTAATATCCTGTTAATAATTATATCATATTTTATCCCTTATTATATTTATATTTGAGTTGCTATATGATAAACAGTGGGATTTCATTCTAAAGAAAATACTTAATCTATTGAGGTTATTATGAAAAAAGATGTTAAAATCACTGCATCAATGTACTTATGACCTACAAAGGATTGTGGGAAGATGACAGAATAGGAAATTCTAGAATTCAGTCATTTCACAAGAACAATTATTAAGTAGGCAGAAATTGTCTGAAACAAATATTTTGTAATTCCAGAGGCCAGTAAAACACTGTATAGCATCCAGGGGAAAGTGAAAAGAGGCTAGCAAATAACAGTAAAGACCAATAAATTGCTCTCTCTGCATGACCAATACTAGTACCCATTGTCCACTCTTATGGCAGGCTGTCATGTGGCCTAGCTCCTGGCTAGCTTGCAGGTGGCAGAAAGGGATGCAAAATCTTCTTCCCCAAAACCAGGGGCAGGCATGCTGAACACTGATCATGTCTTTTGATTATTGTCTTCGGATAGCTGGGGGCCCAGCTCTAAAGGCAGCCATTTTTCCAACCTGCACCTGACAAACCTGTGGTGGATGAGACTTAAAGATGCTGTGCATCATCAGGGCTGCAAAGGACAGTTAGTTGAAGGACTGCATTTGCTGGGCAGGTCAAGAAAACTCTGCTTTGGGGAGCCATGGAAGAAATTTTTGGCACCCTTCTGATCCCATTCCCTGGGCACTTTGAAGCTGGTCTGTGCCTCCTTTGTGAGTCCCTGGTCCTGTTTCAGCTGGGAAATACTGACTTGGGAAACTCCTTTTGACATGACCCTGCTCCTAGTATTTACTCTCTAGGTGAAAGCAGCTTAAGGAAACAAAAGGAATATAAGCAACCATAGAGGCAGAGAGTCTGGGGCAAGGCTTGACTCCTTTAAACACCTGAGAGAAGGAGATCTGTCTATTGTGAAATAGAAGGCACATTCAAATCCAGTAAATGGGGGAGCTCCAAAACAAACAAACAAACAACAACAACAACAAAAAACACAGGTCCAGAAAAGAAAGGGAGGACCCTGAACAATGCATTCACCTTGGTTAGACTTTCCTTCCTGATAGGAGTGATGAAGCTCAAGAAAATCTCTGTCTTATAATAAGCTGATTACAAAATCAAAAAGTAGACATCTCAAGGAATAAATTATAGAGTTAACATTTTAAAATATTAAAATGTATAATGTGCAATAAATCAGTACAGATAAAGAAAAGGACACAACAAGATGGTACAGCAGGAGACACATGGAAGAAAACAGGATGAGAGACACAACAAAGCAGGGAGTGGAGGTGGCTCAAGCAATTAGGTGCCTCCCTCCCACATAGGAGGTCCCAGGTTTGGTTCCTGGTGCCTCCTAAAAAAAAAAAAAAAAAAAAAAGAACACCAGCACACAGCAAACAGACACAGCAAATGCTAACAATGAGGGGATGGGGAGAAATAAATAGATAAAATAAATCTTTAAAAAAAAAAAGAGAAAAGGTATCCAACTTAGAAAGTAAGAAGTAAAACTTTCTTTACTTGCAGACAACATGCTTCTATACATAGAAACTCCCAAAAAACTATAACAAACTCCTAGAGCTAGTAACTGAATTCAACATTGTGGCACATTAAAATCAACAAGCAAAAATCAGTAGTGTTTCTATATACAAGCAATGAACATTCAGAAAAAACAATCCAGAAAAGAATTCCATTCACAATAGCAACTAAATGAATCAAGTGTCTATGAATAAATATAATCAATTATGTAAATGACTTGTACACAAAAAGTACAAAACATTGCTAAAAGAAGTCAGAAAATATCTAAATAAATGGAAGGATATTCTATGATCATGGATTGGAAGACTAAATATCATTAAGATGTCAATCATGTTCAAAGAGAAATATAGGTAAAATGCAATCCTAATCAAAATTGTAACAACCTTTTTTGCAGAAATGAGAAAGCCAATAATCAAATTTATATGGCAAGGTGTATTATTCAGCCAAAGGGATGCTGATGCAAAATACCAGAAATCTGTTGGCTTTTATAAAGGGTATTTATGTGGGGTAGAAGCTTACAATTACCAGGCCATAAAGCATAGGTTACTTCCTTCACCAAAGTTTATTGCCACATGTTGGGGCAAAACGGCTGCCAATATTTGCCAAGAGTTCAGGCTTCTTGGGTTCCTCTCTTCCCAGGGCTCCATTTCTCTCCAGGCTCAGCTGCAAGGCTCTCTCCACAAGGCCAGCTGTAGACTATCATGTGAATGGCTCTGTTTCTCTTCCCGGGGCTTCTGCTGTTTCTAAGGAGCCATCCCTATACCTCTGTATTCTTCTCCTGTGTGTTCACTTCTCAGGCTTCAGACAAAACTCTGCATCAAAACTCCAACAAAACTCCAACATCAAAACTCCAACTCTGTCCTTTGCCATGTCTTTTATCTGACGTGGCCCAAAGTCCTAATCATAATCTAACCAATTAAAATGATACTTCTGACAGACCAGTTTACAAACATAATCAAATAACTATTTTTGGAATTCATAAACAATGCTAAACTGCTACAAAGGGTAAGGGGCCCATAATAGCTAAAGCCATCGTGAAAAAGGAGGTGAAGTTTGAGGACTCACACTTCCTGATCTTAAAACTTATTACAAAGCCAGAGTAATCAAAACAGCATAGCTTAGGCACAAGAACAGTTATATAGATAAACGGAATTAAACTGAGAATGCAGACATCAACCCTCATAGTTATGAATGACAGATTTTTGAAGAGGGGGCAAAGTCCACTCAATTGGGAAAAAATAGTCTCTTTATCAAATGGTGCTGGGAAAACTAGATATCCATTTGTAAAAAAAAAAACCCAAAACAACAACAAAATTTTAAAAATAGGAGGATGTCTACCTCACACCTAATACAAAATCAACCTAAAATGGATCAAAGTCCTAAATATAAGAGCCAGAATTAACAAACATCTAGAAGAAAACACAGGGAATTATCTTCAGGACCTTGTGTTAGGCTATGGTTCCTTAGAATCTAAACCCAAAGCACAAGCAACTGAAGAAAATAAAAAGGTACATGTGACATCATCAAAATTAAAAACATTTGTGCCTCAAAGAATTTTATCATGACAGTAATATGACAACCTACACAATGGGAGAAAATATTTTGAAAACAAATATCAGATAAAATCTTAATATCCAGAATATATAAGAAATCCTTAAACTTAACAACAAAAAGACAACAAACTAATTATAAAATGGACCAAAGACTTGAATAGACATCTCTCCACAGAAGATATACAAATGGCCAGAAAACACATGAAAAGATGCTCAACATCATTAGTCATTAGAGCAATGTAAATCAAAAGCAAAATGAGATAACATTTCACACCCACTATAATGGTTACTATTGTTTTTCAAAAAAAAAAATCACTGGTGGCAATGTAAAATGGAGCAGACACTGTGGAAGACAGTTTAGTGGTTCCTCAGAAATGTAAGTACAGAATTACCATATGCCCTGGCAATCCCACTACTAGGTATATACCTAAAAGAATTGAAAGCAAGGACTCGAACAGATACTTGCACATTCATATTCATAGCACCATTATTAACAATTGCCATGAGATAGAAGCAACCCAAGTGTCAACCAACTGATAAATGAATAAATAAAATGTAGTATATACATACCATGGAATATTATTCAGTTGTAAAAAGGATGACATTCTTGTTCAGGCAACAACACGGATGAGCCTTGAAAAAATCATGCTGAATGAAACAAGCCAGACACAAAAGGACAAATACTGTATGATATCACTGATATGAAATGATTAGAACAAGCAAACTCACAGATTCAGAATCTAGAATATAGGTTACCAGGGGATGGAGTATGGACAGGGAATGGGAAAGCAAGGCAAATCCATCTATTTGGCATGATGGAAATGTTTAGGTAATGAATGATGGTAATGATAGCACAACATTGTGAACATATATAACAGCACTGTAATATATCTGAATGTTGTTAAAAGGGGAAATGTTAGGTTATGTATGTAGTAACAAAATAAAAATTCAATTTAAAAATCTATGGAACTGTACTACACATTGAAACCTAAGTTTAACCATGGACTATAATTCACAGTAAACACATTATAAAAATGTGTTTTCATCAATTTTAACAAATGTTCCATAGCAATACATGGTGTTAATAATAGGGTGGTATGTGGGAACCCTATATTTTATGCATAATTGTTCTGTAAACCCACAACTTCCTTAATAAAGAACAATAGAAAAGCGCTTATGACCATATCTAATAATACCATGCCTCCTTATCCAAATCTAAATCCATATGCCTCCAACCAAGAAACTAAGAATTTTGGAAATTCAAAAATAATCAAATCTGTATAACCATTATATCACCTGCCTGATGCATACAAAAATAAGTCAACTAATTAGAAAAACTGCTATAATTTATGCATTGCCCAAAAATATCCTGCTAAATATGCATGCTACTCCAAGATTGGTCTTCCTAGTGCAGTCAACGAATTTAAGTCTGAGTTTAAGACCTTATAGATAATGACATTGATAATGACAGCTTATATTTCCATGTGCGAGTGGGCATTAGATTTATGTCTTTCATCTACATCTGAATTAGTTGTAGGTTTTATGACCTAGACCTTGAATTCTATATACTTCAGCATGTTCATAAGATTCATTCAATCATTGATTCAAAGAAGTTGAACTTTTATTTTAGACTTTTTCTACATATAAAGTTTAAGATCTATTTTCTGTCTGCTTTGATCAAGACCCAAGCTTGAGACAACAAGCTCCAGTACTACCAAATAGTAATTTGTTTAACAGCTCCCTGGAGATATAGATAACTTTAATTCTTACAATGTGTGGCATTTACAAATATAAACAGTTATTTTTGAGGCACCATTTTATATGTGGATATAGCTATATCAACAGACTGTGCTAAGGACTGATTTAGACTGGTAAACATGGCATTTTGCACAGTGCTAGGTGCATAGGAAAATCTCAGTAAATGTTGATTATTGTGAATTGTTCTTGTTGTTAGTACTTTTTATGCCCAGTTTAGGCAACCAGATACTTTTTTTTTTTAATGGAGGAGATTTTTAAGCTAGATTTATGAAAATTACAATAAGAATTGATTGATAACTGACATACCTAAGAAATATATTACATGCTACTTCTTAAACAATTAAGCATAACAATATATATACAGTAAACTTAATGTATATATGAAATTACAATATGAATCCTCAATTTAAGAGTATTTAATATTTCCCATATAGTCTCATAATATCCCATATACTTTTTCTTTGATGTTTGTTTCTGTCAAAAGCTAATTTTTCATTTACATGCCAAAGTGATACAAATCACTCACTCTATATGTTATTTTATGCCAAGCTAATCAAATTGTTTATCATAGATTATATACTTATTACAAAAAAAATTACCTTTGATATAACTTGGCAATTTTAGGCATTAAATTACAATGCTTTCAGCAACAATTATTAAAAATAACTGTCGCTTTTTATATTTTATTTGTTGAGTTACAAATTCATTTGAATGGGTTTCTAATATATAAGCCTCCTTCAAGTCTGCTATCATATATTACAAAATGCATTCTTCTCTGAAAGCTGTGTTTGGGAGAACTTTATAGATGCATGTGCTTTTGGATGGGAAGGGAAAATTTTCTGGATTGTGCTCTAATCACAGACTTACCCAAGTCACGTATATATATTTTTTATTTGTCGCATCCCTTCCACTTCATGGTACATTTACTAAGAAGCAATTTGCTATTGATTACTTTCTTTGTCATTTGTAAATGGCTTACCCCAGTTGCAATGTCTATGGTTTTGCTGTTAACCAATCCATTTTTACTCCATGTGGACATTTCTGAAAAATTATGTTTAATTAACTACACAAAAACATATTGTTTGAATGATCCTTTCAAAAAATAATCTGGTAGAAATAAACTTATTCCATTTTAGTAGTCAATAATATATGTTTAATATAAAGTAATTTGAAAACATTTTCATTTGCAAATTTAAAATTGGCAAAAAACATAGATTATATAGAATGATAGTTGAAATTAAATAAAACAGCAAATAAATTAATACTGTGCATTGTTGAAACATTTGGAAGACATATCACTGAAGAGGAAAATGTGGATTTACCCAATAAATTAAGTAACTCTTTTAGGGTACATTGGTGAGCTGTTCCCTGGAACTATAATCCTCATTTATCATTACTTATTTATCATTACTGAATCAATTTAGACAGGGGTTCTTAAACTTTTTTGCTCCACAGACCCCTTTGCCAATCAGGTGAAAACCATGGACACCTTATTAAGTCCACACTATACTGTGTATTATTTAATAACTATATCACACTCACACCAAAACATCCCCACAAGAACAATGTTTATTTTGAATTTCAATTCAAGCTCATGGAGACCTTGTTAAGAATCCCTGATTTAGAATGACTTCATGTAATATAGATTTTAAGCTGTTTCATCAAGTAATACTAAAAATATAAGACAGTTCAATGATTCAAAAATATTTCTTTTTTAAAACCCCAACATATTATATACATTTTTTTTTTTATTTGAATTTTATTAGAACAAGCACAGGAAATTTTCTTAAAACTGAGTAAAACCTATTAATGTTTGGATAGGAAAAAAAGAACACAGCTGATGAAAAATAAAATCTAGTAAGCCCAACATGGAGATGCCCATGCTAAGGCCCACATCAGCAAAATTAAAAAAACGAAGCTAGTTCTATTTCCTGTAAATGTCCATCTTACTGAGAAAACCAAGCTTAAATACAGCCCATCAATTATTACCAGATAACTTTCTTATTCCTAAGCAATACCTGTTCCCCACTGTGTAAAATCCCTCTAATAAAATGGAAACTTAAAGTCACCACTGACATGTCAGATTTCTGATTTTTCAAATCTAGAAGAGGGTAGATTGAGTGATGCCATCAACATAGCTATGTAAGACATCCACTGGAAAAGTCTCCCAACCGAAACAAAATAAAAAAAGGACAAATCCCACTTGCTTAGAATTCTGGAGGATGTTGGAGATTCAAGAAGGACTCCACAAATGCTTAATATAAGAAAAAGAAAAAAAATAACAGGAAAAAAATGTATACAATCAATGACCCAGACCTGCCAGTCCAGATCCATCCCCCTAACTCAGTCCCATGAAGCTTAAGATTCACTCAGGGGGCAGCACAACCTGGGTACCTCCTGCTAAAGATGCAGACCACAAAGCCACTCACAGCAGTGAATTAGAACCCCATTCATATCCAGGTACAGGGACACAAGCCTGCAGACACCCAGGGTGAAACACAAGTGGCTGATGAGTCCATGCATACAAAAGGACTGCCCCAGAACTATTGGCAAGAGGTGAACACACTCAACATATTCTCTGATCCTGGAACACCTAAATGAAAACATGGAACTTTTTGGAATGGTGACTCCTGGGGCAGGATATCCTAATGGGGAAGCAACCAGAGGTAGAGAAATCTCATGAGGGGGAAAAAATATATAAAGAGGTGAAATGGAGGGATATGGGAAAAGAGAACATGTATTCTATTGAACTTAAGTAAGTATCTTTTCATAATAGTAAGTTATAGAATTAGGTTGTGTAATACAAACCTCAGGGTAACAACAGAGAAAGTAATTTAAAATATATACAAATGAAAATGTGAAAGGGATGAGTCAGCTATCTTATCACAAAAGATACACTATGCAAAAAAGGGAGGCAACAATAAAGGAAAAGAAAGACAAAAAAGATAAACATATAAAAACCAAAAGACAAAATGGCTAAAGTAAGCACTGCTTTTACAGTAATAAAATAATTCAAAGAAGATCAAAATAAATGGAAGGACATTCCTTGTTCATGGATTGAAAGACTAAATATTGACAAGATGTTAATTCTACCCAAAGCAATTTACAGATTCAATGCAATCTCAATAAAAATTCCAACCACCTTGTTTTCAGAAAAGGAAAAGCAAATCATCAAATTTATTTGGAAGAGTAAAGTGCCCTGAATAACCAAAGCCATCTTGAAAAAGAAGAATGAAGCTGGACAACTAACACTTCCCAATTTTAAAACTCATCACAAAGCTATACTAGCCAAAAGAGCATAGTATTGGCACAAGGATAGATATATAAATCAATGGAATTGAGTTGAGAGTTCAGAAACAAACCCTCACATCTATGGCCAATTGGTTCTTTTAAAGGCAGTACTAGAGTTTGAACACAGGACCTTGCACAGGGAAGCTACACCTGATCCCCTGTCCAATTGATTTTGACAAGACTGCCAAGTCCACTCAATTGGAAAAGAATAGCTTCTTCAATAAATAGTTTTGATAGAACTGGATATTCATATGCAAAAGAATTATAGGGGATGCCTATCTCACACCTTATACAAAAATAAACTCAAAATGGATCAAATACTTATATAGAACTAGAACTATAAAACTCCAGGAGAAAAGATAGGAACCCATCTTCAAGAGCTTTTGTTAGGCAATAGTTTCTTAAGCTTTACACCCAAAGCACAAGCAACCAAAGAAAAAAATAGATAAATTGGTCCTCATCAAAATTAAAAAATGTTCTGCCCCAAAGGAATTCATCATTAAAGTGAAAAGAAACTTAAGGGGAGAAAATATTTGGAAACCACATATCTTATAAGGGTTTAATATCCAGAGTATATATACAAATCCTATAACTCAACAATTATGTTTATTTTGTAATTTTTATTTTATTTTTATTATTTTTAACTTTATTATTTTTTATTTTATTTTTTCTTATATTTTTACATAAGAAGACATATAATTTGATTTTATAAAACATTTTATAAAATAAATAATTTTATTTCTTGTTCTTTACTTTATTCTCCAAAATCAGTTGCCTTACCTTTGGAGGGCAGGCTGCAGGCTGATTGATTGATGAGTAACTGCAGCCTGAGACATTTCCTAAGACTAAAGGAATTCTATTTTTCCTGGGTTGTTTTTTTTTTTTTTTCTCTTTCTTTGTATTCTTTTTTCTTTTCCTTAGTTTTTCTCCTTAGTTTCTCTATTTCTTTGCTTTCTTTCATTTTTCCTTCTTCCATTGCTTTTCTTTCATTCCACCTTCTCTTGTTCAGTTTTCTTTTTTCCCTTCATCTTCTTCTCATCTTTCCAAGCTTTCATTTTATTCTATTTTTCTCTTGTTTCTCTTTTATTCTTATTCTTCATATTTTTTTATGATTTTTCATTCATCACATTTTTTCTGACTCTTTTATGGTTCCTTTTCTATCTTGTTTTATTATTACTACTCTTTTTTTCTTCTCTCTTTCCTTTTCTATGGCCTTAATATTTTTTATGGGAACATGGCCAACTAAAAGGCTATAGATTAAGTTGAGCCAAGTGTCAAAGAGGAACCTTAACACAAAACAAACCCTAGAGTCAAAAGAGAAGTTAACCATTTGAATAATCCCATCAAGATAAACAAATGCCTAGACACCAACAAAAAAATCACAATCCATACTAAGAAACAGGAATATATGGCCCACTCTAATGAACAACTGAAAAACAGCAGGAAATGCAGAACATGGAACAACTAATCAAGGATGTCCAAACAAATATCATGAATCAACTTATTGAGGTGAAGGAAGAGATAAAGGATATTAAGAGGACACTGGAGGAATATATGGAAGAAATTGTAAACATATATAAAAAGATAACAGATCTGATGGTGATGAATGGCACAATGCAAGAAATAAAAAATACACTAGAAGCACATAACAGCAGATTTGAACAGGCAGAGGATAGAATTAGCAACATTGAAGATAGTATATCTGAACTCAGACAGAAAGTAGAATAGAGAGATAGAAAGAAAAAAAATGAGCAGGGATTCAGGGAATTGACTGGCACTGCAAAATGCACAAACATATGCATTACAGCATCCCAGAAGGAGAAGAGAAGAAAAATGAGGTGGAAAGAGTGTTGGAATAAATAATGGCTGACAATTTCCCAACTCTTTTGAGGGACATGGATGTACATGTCGAGGAAGCACAGTGCACCACAAACATTATAAATCCTAACATGCCTATCCAGAGACATATAATTATCAAGTTGTCAAATGCTCAAGACAAAGAGAGTATACTAAAAGCAGCAAGAGAAAAGAGATCCATCAAATACAATGGAAGCACAATAAGATTAAGTGTTGATTTCTCATCTGAAACTATGGAGGTGAGAAGGCAGTGCTATGATATACCTAAAGTGCTAAAAGAAAAAAAAATGCCAGTCAAGAATTCTGTATCCAGTAAAGCTTGCATTAAAAAATGAGGGAGCATTTAAAATATTCACAGATAAACAGAAATTAAGAGAGAGTGTCAACAGGAAACCTGCCCTTCAAGAAATAATAAAGGGAGTTCTTCAGATTGAAAGGAAAAAACAGGAGAGAGTAGTTGGAGGATAGGGTAGAAAGGAAGAGTATTAGTAAGAATAACTAAAAAGATAAAAAGAGAAATAAAGACCAAATATGATATACATAAACCTAAAGAAAAAATGGGTAATATAAGTACAGCTTTGATTGCAATAACATTGAATGTTAATGGATTAAACTCTCCAATAAAAAGACACAGATTGGCAGAATGGATAAGGAAATATGACCCATTTATATACTGTCCACCATAAACACACCTTAGACCCTAGGATGCATGGAGATTGCAAGTGAATGGTTGGGAGAATGATTTTACATGCAAATAATACCCAAAAGGGGTGGGAGTGCCTATACTAATATTGGACAAAATAGACTTTAAATGCAAAACTATTGTAAGAGACAAAGAATACCTAACCCTAACTCTAACCCTAATCCTTTAAATGTAAACCTATTGTAAGAGACAAAGAAAGATACTACATATTAATAAAAGGGGTAATTATCAAGAAGAAAGAATAATCATAAACATTTATGCACCAAACCAAGGTGCCATAAAATACATGAGGCAAACATTGGAAAAACCAAGTGGAAAATAGATGCATATACAGTTACAGTGAGGGACTTTAATACACCATTATCATGATTAGACAGAACATCTTAACAGAAGGTCAATAAAGAAATAGAGATGTTGAATTGGAGGATCTAGACCTAATAGACAAATACAGAACATTACACCAAAATATAGTGCAATATACATTCTTCTCGAGCACGCATGATCATTCTCCAGGATAGACAACATGCTAACTCTCAATGAATTCTGAAAGATTGAAATTATACAAAGTAATTTCTCTGACCACAATGGAATAAAGCTGGAAATCAATAAGGGGCAGAGAGCCAGAATAGGCACAAAGATATGGAAGTTAAACAACACACTCTTAGTCAATCAATGGAAAAAGGAGGAAATTGCAAAAGAAATCAGTAACTATCTTGAAATGAATGAAAATGAGATAACAACATATCAAAACATAGGGGATGCAGCAAAAGCAGTGCTAAGCAGGAAATTTATAGCAATAAATACTTATATTAAAAACAAGAAAGCGCCAAGATCAAAGACCTAACTGCATGCATGTAGGAACTAGAAGAACAACAAATTAATCCCAAAGCAAGCAGAAAGAAGGAAATAGTAAAGGTTAGAGCAGAGCTCAATGAAATAGAGAATAAAAATAACACTAGAAAAAATAAACAAAATGAAAAGCTGGCTCTTTGAGAAGATTAATAAAATTGAAAAACCATTAGCTTAACTGTATTAGTCAGCGAAAGGGGTGCTGATGCAAAATACAAGAAATCTGTTGGCTTTTATAAAGGGTATTTATTTGGGGTAGAAGCTTACTTACCAGGTCATATAGCATAAGTTACTTCCCTCAACAAAGTCCGTTGCCACATGTTGGAGCAAGATGACATTCAGCCTTCCTCTTCGTCTTAAGGCTCCATGGTCCCAGCTTCTTCCAATATCATCTGTAGGCCTTCAGGCTTTCTAGGATTTGTCTGTCTCTCCAGGGCTCGATTCTCTCCAGGTTCAGGGTTGCTTCTCTCCACAAGGCCAGCTATAGACTATCAGGCGAATGGCTCATCTCTCTTCCCAGGGCCTCTGCAATGTCCGTGGAGCTGTCTCTATTCCTCTGTGTTCTTCTCCTGTGTGTTTACTTTCTGGGCTCCTGTTCAAAACTCCCTTCTCTGTGGTGCAGTTTCTCCTACTGATTGGCCCAATCAAAGCCCCAATCATTATTTAACCAAGTAAAAGTGAAACCTCTGAATCCAATATAATCTAATATGCCCAGAGGGACAGACCAATTTACAACCATAAACCAATATGTATTTTTGAATTTCATAAACTGCCACATAACCTAACAAAGAAAAAAATAGAAAATGCAAATACAGCAAATAAAAAATGAGGAAGGGTATATCACCACTCTTCCCACAGAAATAAAGAGTATCATAAGAGGATACTTTGAAAAACTGTACCAACAAGATGGAAAACGTAGATGAAATGGACAAATTTCTACAAACACACAAGCGCCTACATGATGAAAGAAGAAATTGATGAACTCAACAGACCAATCACAGGTAACAAGATGGAATTAATCATCAAAAACCTCCCAACTAAGAAAAGCCCAGGACCAGATGGCTTCACAGGTGATTTCTACCAATCATTCTGTAATGAAATAACACCAATCCTGCTTAAAGTCTTCCAAAAAATAGAAGTGGAGGGAACATTGCCAAACTCATTCTATGACAACAACATCACCCTAGTACCAAGCCACATAAAGATGCCAGAAGTAAAGAAAACTACAGATCAATCTCTCTAATCGATCTGGAAGCTAAAATCCTCAATAAAATATTTGCTAATCATATTCAACAACACATCAAACAAATTAAACACCATGATCAAATGGATTTCAGACGTGGTATGCAAGGAAGTTTCAACATAAGAAAATCAACATAATACACCATATTGACAGATCAAAAGGAAAAAACACATGATCATCTCTATTGATGCAAAAAAAGCCCTTGACGAAATGCAGCATTCTTTCATGATAAAAACACTTCAAAAGATAGGAATAGAAGGAAACTTCCTAAATATGATAAATGTTATATATGAAAAACACACAGCTAACCTCATATTCAATGGTGAAATATTAAAGGCTTTCCCTCTAAAATCTAGAATAACACAAGGATCCCCCACTAGAAGTACTTGCTTAAGCACTTAGGCAAGAAAGATATAAAATGCATCCAAATTGGAAAGGAAGAAGTAAAAATTTCACTATTTGCAGATGATATGATCCTATACATAGGAAGCACTGAGATATCTACAACAAAGCATCTATAGCTGATAATCAAGTTCAGTAAAGTAGGAGGATATAAGATCAACATGCAAAAATCAGTAACATTTCTGTACACTAATAATGAGCAATCTGAATAGAAAATAAAGAAAAAAATTCCATTTACAAGAGCAACTAAAAGAAACAAATATCTCGGAATAAACTTAACTAAAGATGTAAAGGACTTGTACACAGAAAACTACACAGCATTGTTAAAGGAAATCAAAGAAGGCCTAAATAAATGGAAGAATATTACATATTCATGGATTGCAAGGTAAATACCATTAAGATCCCTGTTCTACCCAAATTGATTTACAGTTTTAACACAGTCCTTATAAAAATTACAACAGCATTTTTACTGAATTGGAAAAGCTAATTATGAAATTTATTTGGAAGCACAAGGGGCCTTGAATAGCCAAAAACATATTGAAAAAGAAAAACGAAATTGGAGGAATCATGCTACCTGACTTTAAAGCATACTACAAAGCTGCAGTGGTCAAGACTGCATGGTATTGGCACAAAGATAGACATACTGACCAATGGAACTGAATTGAGAGTTCTGATATAGATCCTTGCATATATGGTCAACTGATATTCAACAAGGTCACCAAGCCCACTCAACTAGGACTTAAAGGTCTCTTCAATAAATGGTGCTTAGAGAACTGGATATCCATATCCAAAACAATGAGAGAGAATCACCACCTCACATCCTATACAAAACTTAACTCAAGATGGATCAAAGATCTAAACATAAAAGCCAAGACTATAAAGCTCCTAGACAATAATGTAGGGAAGCATCTATGAGATCTTGTAATAGGAAATGGCTTCATAAACTTTATACCCAAAATGTGAGCAATGAAAGAAAAAAAATAAAGTGGGACCTCCTCAAAATTAACAAATTTGCACCTCAAAGGAGTTTGTCAAGAGAGTGAAAGAAAAAAATGGTAACCATTTATCCAATAAGGGTCTAATATCCAGCATATATAAAGAAATCCTACATCACAAAAATAAAAAGACAAAAAACCCACTTAAAAAATGGGCAAGAGATTTGAATAGATACTTTTCCAAAGAGGAAATACAAATGGCTACAAAAGCACATGAAAAAATGCTCAACATCATGAGCTTAGGGAAATGCAAATCAAAACTACAATGAGATATCATCTTTCACCTATTAGACAGGTGGCTTTTTAAAAAACAGAGAACTACAAGCATTGCAGAGGATGTGAAGGAAAGGGAACCCTCATCACTGCTGGTGTGAACGTAGAATGGTACAGCCATTGCGGAAGATGGTTTGGCAGTTCCTCAAGTAGCTAACTAAAGAACTGCCATATATTCTAGCAATCCCACTGCTGGGTATATAGCCAGAAGAATTGAAAACAGGGACACAAACAGATATATGCACACCAGTGTTCATAATGGCATTATTCACTACTGCCAAAAGTTGGAAACAACCCAAGTGTCCATCATCAGATGAATGGATAGGCAAATTGTGGTATATACATACAATGGACTATTATTCAGCTGTAAGAAGGAATGAGGTATTGACACATGGACAACATAGATGAATCTTGAAGACTTTATGTTGACTGAAGCAAGCCTGTCACTAAAGGACAAATGTTACATGACCTCATTGATATGACCTAATCAAATTGAGCAGACCTCACAGAGCTAGAGTCTGGAAGATAGGTTTTCAGGAGACAGAAAGGGAGTAGAGTGTGATGAGCTGATGCTCAATAGCAAAATCTATGGTAAAGTGCAAGGGGGTGGTTTGGCAGTGGATGAGGGTGGCAGTAGTACAAGGATGTGAGTGGGGTCGATGGTGCTGGAATGTGAAGGTGACCAGGGTGGGGAGGGGTCAGTTGGACTATCCATGGGACTGGGGGTAGGGCTGGAGGAAAGAAGAGGTGAATTCTGTGGACTTGTAGGTCGGTGGATAAAACTACAATGGTGGGATTGTTCTTTTAGCAAACACAGCAGGGGAGGGTTATTGGTGTAGGACGTCAGGGATGGGGGGATATGTGAGAGGGTATGCACCTGGGGTATGCTTTTATGGAATATGAAAGTATTCATCTTGTCATAGGGTGTTATCTCAGTGGGTGGAGATCAATAAACATGAAAATATTAAACTCCCATCATGGGGAGTCCTGCTACATTCTCAAAGAGAGGGGCAAGAGTCTCTCTATATCATAGGTGTTGCCTAACAGAAGAAGACAGACAAATATGTCAAGCCCCAATATTAAAGCATGTAACTATGGAAGTTATTCTTCAAAAATTAGAACCTAGTAGTTACCATGGGTTCTGAGGTGAGAGGGAAGGAAAAATGGTTGGAGCATGGGGTATTTTCATGCCATTGGAAGTATTCTGTATGATCTTGCAATGATGGATACAGGCTATTATACATTTTGTTAGAACTTATAAAAGTGTATGGCACAGAATGTGAACCATAATCTAAACCATTGACCATGGTTAGTGGCAATGCTTCAATATTTGTTCATCAATTGCAACAAATGTATGAGATTCATGTGAGATGTTATTAACAGGAGTAAATGTGAGAGGGGAAGGGGGTGGGGTATATGGGAATCCCCTATATATTCTAGATGTCTTTTCTATTACCTAAACCTTCATTGAAAATAAAGTGACAAAAGACACGGGGGGAATATAACAGAAGAAATTGCCACTGTACATAAAAGAAAACATATCTTATGAGCATGAAAGACAATGCAAAAAAAATTTTTTTTTAAATTTTTATATGTATTTTTTTATTTTCTTTTTACTTTGTATTATTTTTACTTATTTTTTTGGCTTTGTTTTGCAGAACAGTTGCAGCTTTGGCAGGGGAGGGTCACTGGTACAGAGTGTCGATGGTAGGGAGATGCGTGAGGAAGTGTGCACCTGGGGCGTGCCACAATGGAACATGAATGTGTCCAAGTGGTCATAGGGTGTCGTCTCGGTGGATGAAGACCCACACAATAATGGAAAGAACATTGAATTTCAATCCTGGGGAATCCTGCTATATTCTCTAACAGAATGGCAATAATCCCTAGAGCACATGGGCAGTGCCTAGTGAAGGAGGACAGACCAACAAACTAGGCCCTTGATATTGATGATGGCACTTTTGAAATAGAAACTTAGCCCAGTATTATATACTGCCTAAGAATTATGTCCTGAAAGACTCCTTGTTGCTCTAATGTGGCCTCTCTCTAAACCAAACTCAGCATATAAACTCACTACTTTCTTCCTGTCATGGGACATGACTCCCAGGGATAAGCCTTATTGGCACTGAGGGATTATTACCAAGTGACAACTAGCGAACTAGCGATGCATTTGGAAAAATACCTTGACCAAAAGGGGAAAATATTAAATACAAATGAGTTTTTATGACTAAGAGATTTCAAAGTGAGTCAGGATTTCATTCCAGAGGTTATGCTTATGCACATCTTAGGAGGATCTCACTGACTGCCGCAATAAACAGTGACCAAGCAAGGGTGTCCTTGAAAGCTCTAGAGACATCTGGACACTATAGGCAGGGCAGACAACGCCAGAATTTGGCACCTTGTCAGTGGGCCTTACCTTGGAATATATGATAATCTTTCCTCCCAATGTATCAGAGTTGGAGACATTTATAATTTTCCTACAGATGGTTCCTATGCCCCTTTTGTTTGAACCTATAGTTAGTACTACACCCATTAAATATGTGTCCCAGGGACTTAACTCTTCCAGCTGTTCATATGCTGGTTGAGCCCTGAATCTCAGCAGAGTTGCAGCTAACACCACCCTCCAACTCATTGGACTCACATAGGACAAGTAACAATAAGATGATGATGGACAACGCCCATTCCAAAGAAACAGAGAGTATCTGTAACTGCAAGCTCCAACCAGAGTGGACATCACCATCCCCAAATCCTCAAGATTGAGGAATGAATAAACATAAGTGGGCAATGCAACTACGGACCAAAGTAGACATTATTATTCTAGTAATGGAAGAACTAGTAACTTTGATGTAAAGGCAGTAGTCACATCTGAGGGGAGAAAGAGGGAAGAAAAGGTGACCATGAGGCATGTTTGGGACATTTGAATTGTTCTGCATGGCATTGCAATGACAGATATAGGCTAATATGCATTTTATTAGAACTTATAAAAGTGAACAGTACAGAAAGTGAACCATAATGTAAAACAGTGACTATGGTTAGTGGCATTGCTTTAATATTTGTTCATCAATTGTAACAAATATATTATACTAATGAAAGATGGTGTTAATGGGGAAAAGTGTGGGAGGGAGAGGAGGTGAGGTATATGGGAATCCCCTATATTTTTGATGTATCATTTATGTAATCTAAAGCTCCTTTAAAAATAACAATACTAGAAAAGAAAAAAAAAGAAAACAAACGTAGTGTACAACACAGTGAGCCCTATTGTAAAAAATGAACTATAGTTAGTAGTAAAATCATAAAATATTCTTTCATAAATTGTGACAAATGTATTACACTAATGCAAAGTGTTATCAATAAGTAGGTATATGGCAAGTCTATATTTTAGGCACGACTTTTCTGTAAGCTTTTCTCTAATAAAAAAAATAATGGGGTAAAAAGAGAAGAGGGTAGGTCTTATCATCTGTAACAATATACACATTTGATTAACATTTATCTTGATTCTTAAATAAATATCTTTCTATTTTTTTAAAAAAGATGTCTTTTAAAATTAAGCATAATTAATTATCTCTAATCTATATTAATGCTTCTCAAACTTTTTCAATAGAAGTATCCCTAACAATATTAGAGAACAAGATTTTCCCAGAAGTCTCAGGCTCAATCTCATTAGCTCAAAACAAGTTCCAACTGGTTTGAAAGTTTTGAGTTTTATCTACTATATCTTTTTGACTTTCACCCTATACTCCCTAACATGTCTCTTATGGTTTTCTTTAAAAATGATATTTTAAATTATTCAGCATTTAAATCACATGGGAGCCCAGGACTTGATATCTTTACTTACTATGATTGTCCTTATAATTTTGAGTTTGAGAAGTAAAACAAATGTCATATAATATGAAAATATCTATCCACGAATATTACAAAGTTACTTCCTATGGATGACTAGCCACCTATTGATCTATTGACCATTTCCATCTGTTGATCATAAATATCTTTGACAGTTTTTTTCTGACCCAAGGCACACAAAATATAAACAGATTATTGAGTGAATTTGGTTCCCTTTGAAACTTTTAACTGTATTGTGAAAAGATACATAATTCTATATAATCAGAAAGCAATAATTTGCAAATGGAGATATGGAGAATTAGTCTACTTAACAGCTGAAGAAAAAAACGTGATAATAATAAAATGACAGCCTACTCAAAATAGAACAATTTGAATACTAAGGAATTATTAGACTTTTTATTCTTATTTTTTTAAAATAACTCCATACTCACAGAAAAACTAAAATAGCAAGTAAAGGATGTTAATCATGTTTTTGTATGAGTATATCAGAAATAAAGGGCACAAAAAGGAGTAAACATTTGTGCCATCTTTTAAGAATTAGTACATATTTGAAATAAAAATCTATAATAAAATATATAAATATTAATATATTTTATTATACTTATACTTATTATACATACACTTATTTACCTTTCTAATATAAGACACAGTGAAATCTTTTTACATCTTTATGCTTAAAGTTTTCTCCCTGCCCTTAAAGTTTGGTTTTGGTTGTTCATTATTTATTTACCATACTTCTGATACTAGCTTTCAATTTTTGAGAGGTAATGGGTATTTATCCCACTTACTCTTTTAGTTCATGTGGTTTAGGTGATGGGTCATCAATCTCTTTAGGTGTGGAGCATTTGCTAATCAACAGTTATTTATTCCTCTGGTTTCAGCGATTGGTACAGTGTTGGGCTTGCAATATAATTGGACTAATCAGAGTGAATTCCAGAATTATGTGGTCATTCTCTTTTGACTTAAACTTTATAGGCTTGTGAGCCCAGAAATGCTGCATCCATCTTATCATAAGAAGGATAAAGTGCATAGGAGGATGGAGCCAACTCAATGAGAAGCAGAGAGGAGAGACACAGAGGAAACACTCCTTATAACATTATTTGAACCCTTATATCCAGTCACACCTGAAATCAACATTATTTCTGAAATTTTCAGTTACATCAGTAAATAAATACACTTTGTGGTTAAACTCTAACACAGTTTCTTTAAACTAAGACTTTAAAGTGATATATCTTTTTAAGTAGTTCATTTTAAATTTGATCCTAATTATTTTCTGATGAGAAACTCCTACACTTACCATTCTATCTGCACATCCCCCTTCAAAAATGTTTTTGAAAAATATTGATATTCCTTCTAGTACCATATTTATTCCATGACTACTGACGTTTCAACCTTCCAATTTCAACACTGTGGACAAATGAATCTCTATGTTTATATGATATATATGTGATAGCATATATTCTACAATCATCATTACTATTCTTTCTTGAAGGTTCTAAGAAATAACATCTACCCCATTTTCATTAAAGCATGAAACTTTTGAAATCATTTCCAAAGGACTTCCTCATGAAGAAAAAGAAATATCTTCCTATTAGAATTAATTTTTCTCTCCATGTTATGCAAAATTGATAAAATAACTTTTAACCTCTTATTTATACTAAATTTAAGAGCATAAATTTTTTCTCATATTCAAACTGAAAAATACTAGTCTAAACTCTCTGAGACACTCTGTAGGTGGGATTGGTTTATATCACATTTTTGTATCTATATGGAAATCTATTTTTTAAATTACAATCCTGGTGTGGCACTTCTAATAAAAAATTCCTGGATGCTTTTTAGCTTTTTATCTCTGTATTTTAACAAAGGGAAACAAATAAAAAATATAATAGAACAAGTAAAGGAAAGATATGCTCAATTATCAGTCATTTGGAATTTAAGCAACTATGAAAACTAAAGGCAAAACTCAATAACTTATTTAAAATGATGGTTTTGTATTGTTTTTAAAAAATAATAAAATTCTTACTTAAGGTTTAGCTCAAACTTTCATGGATTTTTAGATCATTTTACTAACAGTTGTTTTAAGAGTAATCACTAATTCATTTAACATAATTTTTTTTTTTGCCTGTTTGTGTGTTTGTTTGGGGGAGGGGAGCATTGTACTAGTGCTAGAGAAAACAATGATGACAAAAAAGATAATGTATTAATACTCAGTGGTCTTACAGACTGGTACATGAGATAAATATAGCAGCAATAATGACAAAAATGTGTGAATGCTAAATTTGGGAAATATGGGGAATTTGAGGATATATCTATCCCCTATCTAGGGGGTTAGAACAGCACTGCCCAATATAAACATGAATCAATTTAAATATATAATTTAAAATTTTCTAGTGATCACACTTAAAAAAGAGTAAAGTATAAATGCACACTAGGGTTAAAGATAATATACAATCCAACAGTTAAAGTGAAACATAATCCTGCCAAGAAAATAAAATTGCATTTAACAGAAAAAATACTGTGTAGCAGTTTGATATTGTTTACGAATTCCAAAAATAGATATTAGATTGTGTTTGTAAATTGGTCTGTTCCTCTGGGCATATTAGATTGCATTAAATTCAGAGGTTTCACTTTCACTTGATTAAATTGTGACTAGATGTCTGATTCGGCCACTTTAGTAGGATGTCGAGTCCCCATCCCTTTGGTGGGCGGGGACTCACAGAGAAAAGGAGGAGAGAGTTGAAGTTTTGATTCTGGAGCTCCAGTGAGTAAATACACAGGAGAAGAACACAGAGGAATAGAGATGGCTCCATAGACATGGCAAGGCCCTGGGAAGAGAGAGAGCCTGATAGTCTGCAGCTGACCTTGTGGAAAGAACAGAGTAGCTGAGCCTGGGAAGAAATGAGTCCTGGGGAGAGAGACAAGCCTTATACCAGCCTACAGCTGAGACCAGAAGCTGGGACCATGGAGCCTGAAAAGGAAGGCTGAAACCTCACAGAGACCAGCAGCCATCTTGCTCCAATATGTGGAAGCAGACTTTGGTGAAGGAAGTAATTTACTCTTCATGGCCTGGTGACTGTAAGCTACTACCCCAAATAAATACCTTTTATAAACACCAACTGATTTCTGCTATTTTATTTCAGCACCCCTTTGTATGACTAACACATACTGCTTCAGCTTTTTAATAAATTTAAATAAATAACAAATTTAAATGAAATAAATCCATCTTCTTAGGTGCACTAGCCATATTTCAAGTGCTCAGTAACCACTTGGTTAGGTTTAGGGGGTTCTTTGAATTCGCTCTCTCAAAGCCGTTTCAGAATGGCTTCCTATAAAGTAGAGGTTGGAAAGCTTAAAGCTCTATTTCCAAGTTTCCCTAGCAGCTAGGATGGGTGCTGCCAATCAAATGTATTCATTCAAATCTTGGATTCATAACTGAATTATGTGGGAAGAAAACAAGGGCAAATGGCAAGAGTTTTGCTTGCATGGATCAAGGTTGAAATTGTGAGGTTCTAAGTTCAGTAGCTTGGGGGCAACTTCATGATAATGAAGTTTGTCTATATACAGATGATGCAGCTCCCCTGGCAGTGCAGTTCTTTGGTAAGATTTCAGAAGTTGTTCTTGAAAGGTCAGTCTAGAATATGCTACTGCAGCCAATCCCACATTCTTAAGAGTAACCACTACTCCTCTAATAATTCTGTGTGTTGAATCATTAGAATAGATTTCTTTTCTGAAAATAAGATTCTGATCAATATAAGGGGTTAAAGAAGACTTCCCAGAGAGCCAATTTTCAAACCTGAACCTCAAAAGTAACAGAATTTAGCTTGCAGAATAGTGAGAGGTAGTGAATTTTTGACAGCATGAAGCATTCAGAAATGACTCCAAACAAGAGTGGGTGCTAATTAGAGAAGCCAAAAAGGGCTTCAGCACAGTTAAAATACTAAGAAAGAAAGAGTATGACTAAAAGAGAGTTCTAGTTCAATGTACTGAAAACCACTTCACAAAATGGACATTTCATTAAAAGCAACAATTTGCTAAATGATCAATTCATCAAATTTATATATCAATATTTTATTTCTTCTATTTATAAAGTTTACAGTAATGCATAGTGGATGTGTTAGCAGATGGGAGAGGTGGGTTGACATGACCCTTCAGACTCTTCCCTTATGCCTCTGTCTTCCCTCTCCCTTTCCCCAGTCTCCTATTCTCAACAATTCAGTATTTCCTTATTCTGTCATCTGAAGCCAGGGCTGGGCTTAAAATTTTTTAAAAAGGCAGAGGATGCTCTCTCTTTCCCAATTTCCTCTAATTATAACAGCTGAGATCTGAGGTCAATCCAATCCAAATATTTCTTAAATTGAAAGCGAATGGTGATTTGACTAAAATGGAGATACAAAGAGGTAGACACAATTGATACAAATGGGAGATAGAGACATTCTTTGAATATTTTTCTTAATAATTGTAAATATTAAAAGTGGTATTGTAAATGTTTTTTTATATGAGTGCGGATAGTTTGATGATCTTAAATAACTAAAAATGAAGCCTTAGGAAAATTTTGAGCAGCAGAGCACATGGAAAAGCCACAGTAAGTACAAGAATCACAGGCATCTTTTGATTTCAGAAATATACCTTGTCATGAAATCAAGTTCTCCCATCTGTTACTTGTGGGTCAATATTCTTAAGAAGATAATAAGGAAGGTTCTGTATGCTATCAGTTATAGTACTTCCCACCAAAATAGTCCATGTAGTGAGCAAATGTTGGTTATCTCCTTCATCCTAGCAGGCATCAAAGCAGCACCGTGGCTTCTAAAATACAAGTATATCTGTGTTTTATACAGAGAGAGCTTGAGCCATTGAGTCAAGAGGATCCCTTAAACATTTTTAAAAGGTTTTAATATTGGCCATACTAGCTTTACAGTGAATATCCAATGATAATCACACCCTCAAACACCCTCCCACTTTTTTTTCCTTCAATACTCTTTGATCCCTATTCTCACTAATTGCCATTGCAATGTTCTGAACTGCTTAAACATTTGCATCAGGATCAAGTGCTAACAGCTCCCTTAGCAAAGATAACCTATTTCAGTTTGTGGAAATCATTATAACACTACTAGTCTTTTACTGAGGCTCAAAAACACTGACTTTAACAGCATACCATTTATTTTTTAAAATTTCAAGATTTACAATTAGTAAAATGAACTAAATATAGCAGTTTCGATATCATGTTTCCTTTATTTAATGATATTCAGTTATAAATTCTCAGATAATGCAATTATTTTCTGTAAAAAGACATCTGAGCTAATTTTTAAAGACAACAAAACACCAAGAGATTTTCCTATGCTAAAGATTCTAATCTCCTTACTGAAGCCAGGGTTGGGCTTAAAATTTAAAAAAAAAAAAAAAAAAAAAAACAGGTGATCTCCTTCTTCCCCAATTTTCTCTAATTATAACAGCAGAGATCTGAGGTCAATCCAATCTAATTATGAATAATCCATGTTCTGCACATTTGATCTTATTCTGACTAGTTTGATGAAACCTCATGTAGCAGTTTGATATTATTGATGAATTCCAAAAAGAAATATTGGATTATGTTTGTGAACTCGTCTTTTCCTCTGGGCATACTAGATTATATTGGATTCAGAAGCTTACTTGATTAAATAATGATTAAGGCTTTGATTGGGCCACGTCAGCAGGACATTGAGTCCCTGCCCATGAATCAGAAAAACTGCACCACAGAGAAGAGAGGTTGGAGTTTTGAGCTGGTGCCCAGGAAGTAAGTACACAGAGCAGCTCAGAGCAGCTGAGCCTGGAGAGAAACGGAGTCCTGGGAGGAGAGGAACCCAAGAAGCCTGAACTCTTGGCAGATGTTGCCCCAACACGCGGCAACAGACTGGTGAGGGAAGTAACTTATGCTTTATGCCCTGGTAACTGTAAGCTTCTACCCCAAATAAATACACTTTATAAAAACCAATAGATTTCTGGTATTTTGCATCAGCACCTCTTTGGCTGACTAATATACCTCACACTAAAATTCACTGTAAATTACCTGGACTGATTGTTGCTCAGTCCAGTTGTAGACAACAACGATTGCCTGTGTGTGTTTTCCTCTACATACATTTGTGATAATGAAACAAAGAAAACTTGGAATGTTGAAAGTTATTCCTGTTTCATGTTTATGTGATGCAATTCATTGTTGTGATGGCTAATTTTAAGTGTCAATTTAGCTAGGTTATGGTGTCCAATTGTTTGATCAAATACTAGCCTAGTTGCTACTGTAGAAGTATTTGTTAGGCAAGATTAGCAACTACAATCATCTGACCTTAAATAAAAGAGATTACCCTCCAAACTTTGGGTGTGCTTCATCTAATTAGTTAGAAGTCTTAACAGCAAGAACTCAGAGTTCCAGAGATGAGAAGGAGGTCAAATTAAAGACTACATACTTTGTTCTTTTGTGAATTTTCAGGAAATTTTCAAATTTAAGGAATTGACACTCAAGAATTCAACATCACACTCAGCAGAATTTCCAGCCTCTTCCTGCCCTAAGAGTTTAGCTGTTCCAGCCCACTAATTTGTGAAAGATTTATAAATAGGATTGTGGCCGAAAGGGGTAGTCTAGGGATGTAAATATCAATTGAAAGAATGTTAGAGAATAATCTAAGTATTGAATAACATAGTGAACCTGGAGATGGATGAGGATTGTGATTAATAATACAAATACAAGAATGTTCTTCTATAAGCTAGAACAAATGTATGTCACTATTGCAAAGTGGTAAGAATGTAGTGATACATGGGAAAAATGCAATTAATGTAACGTATAGACTCTAGTTAACAGCAATATTGTAATATTCTTGCATCCATGTCAAAGAAGGTACTATATCAATGCTAAGTGTCAATAATAGGGGGGTATGGAATTTTTTCTTTTGGACTAAGGGAAATGTTCAAAGGTTTACTGGGGCAATGACTACACAACACTGTGATGAATGAGTAAGCCACTGAGTATGCACTTTGGATAGAAAGTACAAGACATGGGACTGTATAATACAGTGAATCATGTGGCAGAAGATGAATTATGGTTAACAGTACAAATATGAAAGTGTTCTCTCATGAACTATAACAAATGTACAATACTAATTCACAGTGTTAATAATAGGAGGTTTATGGAAAAAATAGACCAAGTGTACACTATGAACCATAGTTAGTAGTAATTCTGATCATATTCTTTCATAACCTGTAATATTCCAAAACATTGTAAGGTGTTGGTGGAGGGGTGATTTATGGGAATTCTGCACATTATGTATGATTGTTCTGTAAGCTCACAACTTATCTAATAAAAAAATATAAATATAAAAAAGTGAATGAAGAATTGTCTCTAACTAAAACACAGGTTTATAACTTCTATTGCACAAAATCATAGCAACCGTAAGAGGTATCAGTCCAATAGTACCTGAAAAAATAACAATATTAATAATTAGGAAGGTAGTTCTGAAGTAAAAGTGAAAATAATTAAGCCACAGGGCATTGATTCCTGATAAGGGTCTGGATATCTAGGTAATGGCAGAGTTTAAAATAGTGAAGCAAATGAACAAGCTGTGACTGTGGCAATAGCAACTATGAGCATTAGCAACCACAATATGAACAGGACTATAATATTTCTACAGCTTTCAAAGTGCTTTTGGCCCTTCATAGTAACTCTTGTGTATTTACCTCTACTATTTTTATAAAGAAATTTAGGCTTGGAAATAGCAAGTGGTTTACCCAAAGTTACAAGAGAGTGTATAGCTATGACTAGTCCAGAACTCTTTACATATTGGAAAGTGGAAATCTTCTTTGATGGCTTTCCTTCGTCATCCTGACTTTATGATGTTCACAATATTAGGAAAAGAAACAAAATGGGTTTTAATTTACTATAGATCAATGATTTGGAACTTTGGTCCAACTTCCAATATTTTAAGGAAAACTCAGTTACCTTGGAAGCAAATCACTGGGGGAAGCAGTTTTCCATGGATTAAACATGTTTGCAAAGACAGGATACATAGAGAAAACAAGTACATAATTCTCTGAACAGAAATTTACTTATGGTCAAATAAGCAAGCAACACCAAAACTCTTTGTGAATATAAGGAAAGAAAATATGAATTCTAGCTGGATAACTAGAGGAAGTCTCAGACAAAGTAGGAATCATTGAAGCTTTTAGAGAGTATAAGACTCTGAAAGTTTGATGTAAGGGAATTCACATTCCATTCAGAAAAACTAGTTTGATCAAAAGAATGACCACTAGAAAGTACAACCATTTTTAGGAACAAAAATTTTACCAATATAGCATGGACACAGACTATAGGAGATGATGCTAAAAAAATCAAGGATAGAAATTTAAGAATAAACAATATTTACATTATTCTGTAAAAATCAATTATTTTAAGTAGGTAAGAGACATCACAGCAGTATTATAGGAAGATAATGATGGCAGATTTGTGGGAATGGATTTGAGGAAGAAAATCTAGAAGGCAAATAAAATAAATGAGGAGCCACACACAGGATGGTTATTATTAAAAATAAAAATATGGAAAATAACAAGTGTTGGTGAGGATGTGGAGAAATTGGAACTCTTGTACATTGTTGGTGTAAATGTACAATGGCGCAGCCCCTGTGGAAAACAGTTTGGTAGTTCCTTAAAAAGTTAAACCTGAGCCAGCAATTCCACTCCTAGCTGTATGCCTCAAAGAATTGAATACAGGGACTCAAACAGATACTTGTACAGCAATGTTCACACCAACACTAGCCACAATAAGCAAAAGATGTCCATAAATAGATAAATGGATAAGCAAAACATGGTAGAGATATTATATTATATAGATAGGTAGATATAGATATAGATATACATATAGACAGATTATAGATACACATACAGATATAGATATAGATATAGATATATAGATATAGATTATACAGGCACACACACAATGAAATATTATTCAGCTATAAAAAGGAATGTAGTTTTAATGCCTGCTACAACATGGATGAAACTTGAGACTACTATGTTACATGAAATGAGCCAGATCACAAAAGGACAAGGATTGCATGACCCCTTTATATGAAATATTTAGATTAAGCAAATTTATAGAGAAAGAAAGTACATGATAGGTTACCAGGGGCTGCAAGGAGGAAAAATGAAAAGTTTTTGATTAATGGGACAGAGTTTCTGTTTTGGGTAATGAAAAAATTTGGGTAATAGATGGTAGTGAGGACAACATTGTAAATGTAATTAACGCCACTGAATTGTTCACTTAAAAAATGGTTAAAGAGGCAAATTTTATGTTATATGTGTGTTACCACAGTAAGAAAATAAAAGAGAGCCAAGACCAAGGTTCTGCCAAGAAAACAGGGAAAAAATGAGATATCAGAGATTTCAGAGGCAAAAACAAGTTTTGTGAGTGGGAGTAAAATGATAAGTGGGAATAAAAAGGAAAGGAAAAGGATACATTTGACAATTCTATGTAACTGAGAGCATGCCATTAACTCAAATAGGGGCTTTCTGAGGTGAAGCAGGTTTGGAAAAATCCAATGTGGGGAATAGAGTCTGAGGTGCCTTTGGAATATTAGTTATCCAAAAAACATTTGAAATCTCAGCATGATATTTGGTATGATACCCACTTAAAAAACATGACTTGGGGTTTGGAGTTGGAAATCTCAAAGAGAAATTGAAGTTGTGCGAGTAGAAAAATTCTCCTAGGGAAAATTGTAAGAATATGATCAGAAAATAGCCAAAAGCAGAATGAGGAAACACATCCACAAATAAAGTGCAAATCCGTCAAAAGAAAAAAGGGTAAAATATTGGAAGGCAGGAGTCAGAGGTAGGAAAAGAATCAGGAGAGGAAGTTAATGTTATATAAGAAAGGACAATCAGTGCCACCGTCTCAGCAGGATTAGCAGTGAGATTTTTTTATTTGGCAATAGTTAGGTCACTTTGCCCTATAGGAGAGCAGCTTCGGTAGAGATGAAACTTTGATGATAGTGAGTTAAAGGCAGAACAGAAGGTGAGGTGATGAATCAGTAAAAATAGGCTACTTTTTAATTTCAGTTAGGGTTCTTGGTTGCAAGCAATAGAAACCAACTCTGGCTGATTGAAGTAGAAAAGGAATTTATTAAAAGGATATTGAGTAGTTATCAGAATTGAAAGAAGCACTGGGCATCCAAATTGAGGGCCACACACACTGTGGTCAGGATTCAGTGAGGACACACTGCCATCACATCTCAGCACCAGAAAGTAAAGTTTGCACTTACAAGTCAGCTAGTTCTGGACAAAGGAAGCAATCCTTTATTTTGCTATCACCCCTGCCCCAGGCCTGAAGTCACCCTGAAACTGTGGCAACTGCCTTAAAGAGAATATCTGTGACTGTATCTCTGAAATATGTACATCTGGTGGGTCCAGTATGTATCTGAGAGGTTTGACTCTGGAAAGAAGGAAGCTGAAAGCAGAAAATAGCACCTCTTTAGAATGGAGGAGTTTAAATATGAGGAGGAAGGAGTGGAAAAAGAGAAACTGGAGCTACCCAGAATTAGCAGGTATTTAAGGACACCAGGCTTACATAGGAGCCAGGAAATGATGCTACACAGAGCAGAGGTGATAGAAAGAAAAAAGGAAACCTGGAGAAAGGTAATTCTCATGTGTAGGGAGCTTTCTAAGTATTAGATACAGTGCAAGGTATTTACCTAGATTTTTACCTTTAATCATCAAACTACATTACAAAGTATTAGATATAAAATATTATTAATATCTAATATTAAATATTATCTTATTGTAATGATAATACTATTTATCATGCACCTATTATATTTTAGACATTATTCTAGTTAACTCATTTAAATCTGTAACAATCAAGTAGGCATTACTATTGCTATTTTATAGAAAAGGAAAGCAAGATTTTAAAGAATTCCTAAATGCTCATGAAGTTAAGATTTAAAGGAAGGTTTATCTGAATCCAAAACTCTTTATAAGGATAACTCTTTTTAAGGATAAAAGCGTGATAAAATAATATACATTTAAAAGGGATAATATTTTGAAACCATGAAAAAAATATTTTTTACTCTCTGTAAATCATATTGACCTATAGCTGTCATTCCTTTAACTTCATGACTCTCCTTTCTTTAGGAAGGCTGTGTGAACATAATCTCAAATACAGAGATCATTACTTAGCTCTGAGTTTCAAGTCAGGCTCTTTTCTGTTTTTTATAAATACTCAAAGAGACATCGTCTTGGAAAACACCTTGTGGGGATTCTTAAGTTTAAAAATTTCCTTTACTCATCAAGAGAATGACTTGGATGTCTGAATTTAGTTTCACTCCGTGACATAGTATAGAGAGGATAGTGAATATGATATGTAAGGAGCTAAGTAAGTTCTTGCCACATGGGAAGAGGAAAAATCCCTTTGGTGTTAGAAGAAGCTTGCACAGAATTGTAAGAGATCAGAGTAGGGATAAAACGATGCCAGATTTTCAGAGGTTACTAAAAACCTCAAAAGAAACCTGATAATGGAAGTGTATCTGAGAAGGTGTGGTAGAGCACACTAGCAGAGGGCAGAATCATGACAGGTGTCTTCTCTTATTCACACTAGCAGTCTAGGAAACCCTAGTGAAGGAAACAGATGCATTACAAGAATCCATGGGTATCAAGTTGACTTGGGTTAGGGTAAGGGGACCATGGAATGCAGACACCTAGTGAGCAAAGAATATGGCACGGACCACAGATTCCAAAAGTGGGTACCAACAAGTTATCCAAGAAACTAGACAGGTCCTGCAGTATTCCATGGACTACTCAGTGACCTCCCCACAAGGACAGAAGAGATCACACCTTGTGCAAGAATCCTACTCTTCTGCTGCTCTGAGGAAAACTTCCAGACCACAACCTAGGATAAAGAAAAGGCAATAGAGGAAAGGAGATTAAATGAATGAGTGGGTGATAATGAAGAGAAAAACTGAGGTAGTAGGACCAAAACAGAGATAATTTCTGTCATATGCCTTTAGTCATCAGTTGGTAAATTTAATAGTTATCGAAGAGGATTGTGATTGATGCATGAGACTGAGGAGAGCAGAGGGTTAAAATAGTTATAATGAATACTAGCCATTCAACTCTGAATGGGGAAAAGAAAAGTACTGCTAAAAAAGTACTTAAAGCCCAGAAAAAGATCTATCACTTGAAATTTTAGCAAATTCCATTCTTATGATTAACTTAAAAACATAACAGATATTAAATAGTTAAATAAAGTTGCCTAAAGGTTATCTTATTTTTCTCAAAAACAGTACATTTGAGACAAAAAATTTCTGCTTTTGTCACTTCTAACTGAAGATTTGATATTTCTAGGTATTTTACATCTAGAGCATAAATACATGTAAAGACTACAATTTATTCTGTTGTACTGGACTTGATATTTTCAAGTATTTAAAATATTTTTAATAATTAAAATAACCTTAAATAATAAATAAATAAAACCACCCATTTAAATTTGAAGGCTAAATTACTAATCAAAACTTAAAAATTCAAATAATAAATGTTCAATTCACCTTTTAAATTGATTTTTAAAATCCATATGTTCACATATCATAAGTTTTTTTTTTTTTTTTTTTTACCGGGAGGTCCCGGGGATCGAACCCAGGTCCCTCCATATGGAAGACGGATGCCCAACCAGTTGAGCCACATCCGACCCCTATCATAAGTTTTTATATATGCATATATAATTATTTGTGAAAGGACAAATTATACATTTACATTTTTTAAAAAGGAACAGAACTCACCAAATTATATTTCTCTGTGGTCCTCAGATATTTCATCTGGAGTCCCAGAAATATTGGGCCAAGGACACTGGGATATTCAGTCAATTTCTAGATGAGTTTAAAGAGATGTGCTATATCATTGACTTTAATTTAAATGAGGTCACAGAACAACTTTCTGAACTATTCCCAAATTCAGGTTACACAATGACTCCAGGCCACTGGAGGCCAGATGCTACAGGAGAATTTAGTTTTATCACTAAGTAAATTTTCAGCATCTCCTGTCCTAATTAAGAATGAGTATAACCGCATCAAAATAAGCACATGTGCTCTAAATCTGATTTTAAATCCAGGACATAATACCTTTTTTTTTGTTTTAATATGTGGTTGTGACCTAAATGAAATGAAGAATAAGAGGAGTAAATAGTTATATCCATAAATTATCTTTCTTCATAAAAACAAGATTGTAAAGACCTATTGAGCTAAGGCTATAGTAAGTTTTAGGAGCCACTTCCTACCTTCTAGGTATCAAAATGTCTATTTCTTTTCAAAAGTTAATTGATATTTAAGTTTATCTGGAGACAAGACACCATGTATAGACCTATAATTAACATGTACACAATCTTGTGGAGGTTAGAAAAGCCATTCTAGAAAGTGACATTCTAGCAGAAAATATTCCTAGATATTCTATCTATAACTCTTAGTCCAGTGAGTACTCTGGTAATTCCTTGAGAATTTTGGTGTAGGAAGAGAGACAAGACTCCCTTTCTGGATCACATGCAGCCATGTTAGTGCTAACTATCACAATGTTAACAAACCTGGACAAATACTATGATTAATCCTCAATGTGTTGATAGACACATCATCCAGTTAATATTTTAATGAGTCTACGTTTTCTCAGTGTGATTATAATGCCTGACACACAACTACAATAAGCATATAAATAGATCATTCATTCAAGAAATAGCTATTGAATATTTACAGAAAACCTACTTAATGACAGGTACTGTTCTAGGATACACCAGTAAACAAAACAATGTCTCTACTGCCATCCATTCTACTCTAAGTCCAGGGCACAAAAAGGCATTTAAAAATATTTACCAATAATAATGAAAAGCCTCAGTATAGCAATTTACCAAACATTAGTTATTCCTGCCAATAAGGAATACATGTAACAAGTATTTACCCTAAGGGCCTCTAAACAAGATCTTCTTTCAGCTTAAAAAATTTGACAAAGAATCAGAAGAGTTTGGAAAATTTGGTTTAAAATACAGTTATGACACAATGGTCCAAGAAAACCAAAGCACCTTAACATCAACACTAAGAAATTGCTGCTACTAATAAGCTTTTATTTGTTATAGGCAATGTTTCCTGAAAACCTAGGCAAGAATAAACATTGGTAAATGCTATACTTGAATTACTAAAATAACATTTCAGGACTTCCAAAAGACTTTTATAGTAGCCAGTTGATGAGATTTATTCCACCGAATAGCTATGGATGAAGAATTACAGGGACATTTTTATAGTTATGCATGTCCTACATTTGTTCCTTTTATCTAAGCTTGACTAATGAATTTTGTTAAAAAATAACCTTTAACCCTGTGGAACTTCTATAAATAGAGAAAGATAATTCTATTATGAAATTATGGAGGGGACCATTACAGCAAGCTTAAACAAATTAGGGGAAAGCCTGTTGACATGATTAAAAACCATTTATGCTATGTAACATTTCCCTTCTCTTGTCTATCTCAGTGAATTTTATTTTGATTGTATAGAGAGAGCCATATTTCTTGATATCTGTGTTCATATTTTACTCTTTTTTTCAGAGTTTGTATATTGACTATCTAGGGAAGCAAGTTGAGTTCTCTGGGAACTTGTTTTAATTGTTACCTTTTTCATCTGCAAAATCAGAAGTTTTATTTAGATTATAATTTTGAAAATTTCCTCCAGATTTAGAAGTCTATGATTACTGTTACACAAGAAAAAAAATAATCTGACAGATATGTGTTAGAATGTGTCAGATAAAACTAGCACGGCTCCTACGTCAGAGGAGGTGTTCAATAAATGTATGGAATAAAGGACTACCTAAAGAATCGTGACATAAATTAATTCTGATCATCAGACTTCATCAATGATGTGACACATTTCAACATTAGATAGTAATATAATAATTTTAAAACACTAATTTTTAATAGTAAAAGTTATGAAAATATTAAAAGTAGTTTGGAATAATATTTGTTTCATCAAAACCTTTTGTTTCTTTGGAAGGGATTACAAATTATTTTTTTCCATTAAATGAAATGTAGATCAAAAATCAATAATACCATACTGAGGCAATAATAATGTGTATTAAGTGAAAATAATGACGATAATGTAAAATAAATGCCCTAAAAATATGAATAGCATATTTTCAAACAATGTTTAAAAAAAAATAAAAGGAAAGAAGACCATCACCCAAAATAGAATATGCTGTTTAGGAGTCAGTTGATATGCCTATTTAATTTAAAGTTTTTCAGTGTGATGAGTCTTTAATGATTAAATTTCTCATTTAGTATTCACTTCTATTAAATTCTTAAACATCAAATGCTGTTCAATAAATGTGTGTAATTATTAAAGTCTTTTTAAGTATATAAATAAAAACTCGGCAATCTTCAAACTATTAAAAATTAACAAAATCAAATGTACATTTAGTTTTGCTTTTTTCTCAAATTTACTCTGAGTCATTTAAGGTTTGTTAGAAAAGTGGTTAATACAATATAAATTTATTAGGTAGCTTTAATTTAAATTGTTATCTCCCCACTCCTCCTTTCTTTCACCTTTTCTAAATTAAAAAGCAAAATAGAAAGTGAAAGTAGAAGAAATAACCTTCCCTTCATTCAAGAATAGAGCCATAAAGTAGCTATGTTATAGGTTTTCTGGAGAAAGTCGCATGCACACTCCATAGCTTTTTTCCTAAAATGAAGTAGGTACTTCAAGATTATCTATTATCACTTTCATATTTCTTTCTAAATTTTTCCTTTATTAAGTTCTGTTACCTGTGAGACTGGAGACATCTGGAGTATACATTTATTCAATTGCTTTCATGACACTCAGAATAAATTTGTCAATCTTCATTTTAGCCTCATATCTAATTAGTTAGCATAGCTATTTAAACATAGTAGCTAGTTAAAAAATATATCTTGATTTGATGAAAATTTTATTTTGAGGAATGACAAGGCCAAAATGTAAATGTAGATCAGATAGCCTTTCTTATTCGATCAATATGTTTCTCAACACCCTAAATTTTTATTAGCTTACACAAAACAATTATTAAGTAAAATATGCTATTACAAACATGCAAAATGCAGACTGGAGACAGAAATAAAGAAATATCTTTAATTTTTCACCTATATATTATTGATATCTTCTTTTTGATACCAAATGTTTGATATGCTTTTATATCTTAGTATAGATTCAGCAAAATTTGTTTTTAACAGTATATATCATCCTAGTATTTCAGATTATTTTGACTCTTTCAGTGTCAAAACAGTAATATCACATGACAGACTCTAATGTTCTGATTACTAAACCCAATTCTATTCATAATATATAAAAACACATTGTAAGGGTCATGGATTTTCTAATATTGCTACTTCATTTCCTATGACATTTTCAAATAATATCATTTATATTATTGGACAGTAATAAACGTTAAGTAAAAAACATACGGTATTTTTCAATGTAAAATATTATCAGAACCTAGAAATATTTATTTTATTGAATATAAAGGGCATGAGAATATTGAGAAAAACAATTACCAAGAAGCAAAGGTTAACCCTAAATTTCTGAAGAAAGAGAGCATCATGAAAATGTAAACGGATTGAAATAGTAAAAAACAATATTAAAATGTATTAAAACTGTCCTATCTAAATTCATTATTTTTCATGATGACAGTTTTATGATTTATAGGTTAGCAAAATAACTATATATATTAGATTATTTTTTAAATCCAATTGTCAGGTGAACATCACATTCAAATCTTGTGTAAATATTTCATTCTTTCATATGAGATATATAATTTAGGTAAAAAAATAATACAGAAAGGTGTCATATTTCTTGGAATGAAAAATTTAGTTCAGAGGAATCAAATTATGTGAGGCCTGAGGTACTACAATAGTTAAGGAAAATTCTAAAAGCAAAAATTCTAGAATACCACGTATGTTTTTATTTTGAAAAAAGAAGTTAAGCTGATAATTTGTTAAAAGGACATTTTAGAAAAACTGTGATTTTTATCCTCTGAATGGAATCAATGTTTATTTTATTTGCTCTGTGGCTCAGACAAGTTTCAGCATTAATTTATGAAGCCAGACTACTCAAGAAAAACATCTCTAAAATTAAGTAAACAGATGGCTCCTGATACTTCTGCTAAATAACTGTTTATACCAAACAATTAATTAAACTTGTAAAAACAATAACTTAGATATATGGGAAAAGTTTTATGGGTGAAATAGCAAGCCAAATTTCCTATTGTTTGAAAAGGACTAATATTTAGCGGTGGAATATATTACTGCAATGTATGTCCATAGTGACAATATCTTTCTATAGTTGTAATATTTCAAATTCCTGTTTGTATATGAAAATAAGCTATTATACTGATCACTTTGCAAAGAAATTTCTATTATATCTATTCTTTTGGGGGAAAATATTTCCAAGATTTTAAATAGATTTGAAACCCACTGGTGTAAAGACTACAGCTATACAGGTTTTCTATGGCAGCATGCAGTTGGGGCCAGCAGCTTCTCATTTCTTGCTCAGGCATACCATACAAGCATGTTGAGGCTGGGCTAGAAGAGAGTCATGAAACTTCATGTCCAGTGAACTGTATGACACAGGCAGTTGCTTTAGAAAATGGTCATTTTCTTCCTGGACCAGAATATGGTGGGTTGCAATTCTAAATGGATATGTTTCAGACTCCTTCAGGAAACAGTCCAGTGCTAGGATTATCCTCAAATCACCAATAAATATCAGTCATGGTGTATTAGTCAGCCAAAGGGGTGCTGATGCAAAATACCAGAAATTGGTTGGTCTTTAGAAAGGGTATTTATTTGGGGTAGAAGTCCACAGTTACCGGGCGATAAAGCGTAAGTTTCTTCCTTCACCAAAGTCCATTGCCACTAGTTGGAGCAAGACAGCTGCCGACATTTGCCAGGGTTAAGGCTTCTTGGGTTCCTCTCTTCCCTGGGCTGTGTTTCTCTCCAGGCTTAGCTCCTCTGTTTCTTCCACAAGGTCAGCTGTAGACTATGAGGCTCACTAGGCTTTGCTTCTCTCCACAAGACCAGCTGTGAACTCTCAGGCAAATGGCTCATCTCTATTCCAGGGCCTTCTCTCCTTCCTCACCAGAGCTCCAACATCAAAAACTGCTCCAACACTGTCCTTTGCCGTGTCTTTTATCTTCGATTCCCCCACCAACCAAGGAGTGGGGCTCAACGTCCTACTGATGTGGCCCAGTTAATGCCCTAATCATAACTTAATCATGCCCAGATAAGCAGACCAGTTTACAAGCATTATCCAATATTTATTTTTGGAATTCATAATTACACCAAACTGCCAAACTACAACATGTGGGAAATAGCGTAGGGTGTAATCTTCACACTGATTAGTTACTAAAACCTCATTAGGAAAATAATGACTTTGAGTTTCTTCTATTTGTAAAGAGGAAACATGGATTATAAACTCCAAACTATGAATTTAGATAAACTCTTTAAATTGGTTTAAACCCAGAGCTGCCTCTAGTCAAATATGATTACATTCAAGAAAATTTCACACCCAAAGTATGAGAGACTTGAATTCTCTTTGCTTTTCTGTTTGGGGTTGCCCACAATTCTTCCCATTTTAATAAGTATTGAAGTCATATATTTCCTGACAGGGCTACAAGTTTTTCTTCCATGTGTGTTTTTCTCTGCACATTATTGCATTGGAAAAACCTTGTCTTATTCCTTTCTATTGGATTTTTATATAATGCTTGACTCATCATGCACCTGTAGCTATGCAACTACATTTAAGGGTTGGGTTTGTGTTTTTGTAACCAAATACCCAAATAAGAGGGTATTACACATAATAGATACATATTTTTTCTGTCCTATAACTTAAAGTCAGAAAGCGGGCATTTAAGTCCAAATGCATTGACTTAGGGATGTTAAAGAACAGACCATTTCAATTCTAGCGTTTTCAGGTTTCAAGATGGCTAGCGCAGCTCGCACCATTATGTCTGCATTTCCTGAAGAAGTAGGTGAGCATATGAAAGTCATAAAAGGCATAGGTCAGTTGACTTTGCCTCCCTTTTATGAGGCTTCAACTTACATCTAACCCACATTAACCATAACAGTGGTCATGCCATCACTACCAGCAAGGCAGGGTGAGATATGGCATTTTTATTTTATATTACCTTTATTGATAAAATGGAAGCAGCTAGCAATCTCTGCCACAGCAACCATATGAACAGGTAAATTTTCGAGAAAACAGCTGTGATTTATGTAAGTATGCCATTTATTTATTTTCTTTCTTTTTTTTTTTTTAAGATTTACTTATTTATTTATTTCTCCCTCCCACCACCACCCCCCCTTGTTGTTTTGCGTGTGCTGTCTGCTCTCTGTGTGTTCTCTGTGTCTGTCTTCTCTTTAGGCAGCACTGGGAACCAATCCTGGGACCTTCTGGAGTGAGAGAGAGGTGCTCAATCTCTTGCGCCACTTCAACTCCCTGGTCTGCTGTGTCTCGTTGTCTCTCCTCTGTGTCTCTTTTTGTTGTGTCATCTTGCTGCACGAGCTCTCCACGTGGGCCGGCTCACCACATGGGCCAGCTTGCCTTTCACCAGGAGGCCCTGGGATTCAAACCCTGGACTTCCTATATGGTAGATGGGAGCTCAATTGCTTGAGTCATATCTGTTTCCCCCATTTATCTTTTAGCTAACATGAAGTTATCAGACACATGATAGTGAGCATGGCAAGACAGAAAGAAAGAGACCCAACTACCAGCCTTTGCTCCATTCCAAGTCAGTTCAGTAAATTTCTGCAACCCATATAAATTCCCTGGGTTTTCTTTTTCTCAGCTCTAGAAGTTCACCTTTCTTCTTATAAACATTAAATGTACACTTGAATAATTGACAATGCAATTAAGCTGTCCACAAAATGCATGTGTGATCATAATTTAATATAAACATTTACATAAAGTGAGTTTTATTTACAGACATACTTGTGTCTAATAAATACAGATGCAAAATTGACAACTGCCATATTTTCTAAATCAGTTAAAATGAATGGAAAAATATTGCAGCTATCAATTTTAATACTATTTAATTCCACTTTTTTGTTGTTCATTTCTTTAATTTTGTCATTTCAAGAATGTTATATAAATTGATTCATACAGTATATAACATTTTGGGTTTGGATCCAATTTGTTGCATATGTCAATAGTGCGTTCCTTTTTATGGTTTGTATTCCATGGTATACGCATACCAGTTTGTTTAACCATATTAGCTAAAAACTGGAAATAAACCAGATGTTTTTCAATAGGCGAATAATTCCATGTATGTATTTAGATATTATGCCTTTTCAAATCTGGGAAATAAACAGAATGTAAGTAAATAACAATTAATAGCAAAAATATATTCATACATGGAACAATTTGTATTTTCATATTTATACCTTGGGCAAAACTAGCTTAATAAACCATACTAGTATTTATAATACTGTAATATTTTTTTGTCTGTCATTTTTATGTGTGCCACTTTAATATATGTATAATTTTATCTGGCTTAAGTTTTTATCTTGCATTTGTAAATTCTAAAAGATAATTAGTCAAGATAGCAAGTTAAAAATCATGTAGATTTCGATATTTTTAAAAAGAAAATGTTTTTCAGGGTTTTAAAAAGTTATTTCTGTATGATCCAATAGAATGAAGAAGTGAGACCAAAGAAAATGAAGAATTAGAACAAAGATATTAAACATATTAATTTATTTTTCCCATGTAAACTTTCTAGTTAACCAACATTATTTTATATGGGGTCAATTTTTTGTGAAACTGTATATTTTCACGGAAAATATTTTCTCATCCAACTTTATACTGCTAGAGACATGCAGCAAAATGTAGAAAGAAAAAAATGCTAATAAAAATTTAATATATTACTGTGGCCAGGTGTACAAAAAGTGACATAAATTATAATGATTATTAAGAATGCTTGGCACATTGATTTATAAGCCTCATCTTAATTATTATTTCATAAACTTAGGTGGTCAGAAGATGTCATTTGGATTTACTCATGGCCAACTGAAAGCTACTTAGACTTTCTGTCTGGACAATATTCCTCTTTACAGCAACTAGCATCAGTTTGAAATAGGTAATGAAAAAGAACATGTCAAATTTTATCATTATTTTATCACCAATATTCAGCAGAGTTCCTGGTGTATAGTTTGTGCTCAACAGATTTTCTGAATAAATGATTGGATTAATAAATGAATAAATAAATAAAATAACATATCAGATAAGTAAGATCCAGATTTAAACATTTTTGTTAATTCTTGTGTTAGCGAGTGTATACTTTACCAAAGTCATTTATTGCAAACAAATTTAATCTATTTAATTATTGAAGATTATCTCACTACTTTACTTGATTTCAATAATAGAAATGTAGCTTTAAAATTTTTCAAATTTTAGAATTACTGATTGTCTTAAATCATGATTACATCGAATCATAAATTTATAGTTTAAAAATTTTTTTTTGAAATTTGATTATTCTTTACATTTTCTCAGTTGTATTTAAAATTGAATTTTATAATTTTAAATTCATATAGAACAGGAAACATACAGAACCATTGAATTTATAATTTTAAATTCATATAGAACAGAAAACATCTGAAGGTACATATTGATTCTAATTTTTTAAAATCTCTACTGCATATGCTTTCTAACAAACTGCTAAAAAACAGGAGGAATATATTTCTTCCCACTTAGAAAAGAATAGTAGAGGAGGAATTCTTCTATTCTTGGAAGACAAATAATGCTTCTCACCTGTGATCAATAATATCCTTACCCATATTAGTAACTAATATCTCAAGTTGCTAAATTATTTTAAAAGAAAAAGTTTACTATTAGCAAACATAATGTCATTTTGTTTCTAAAATTAGAATTTATCTAATTTTGGAACGTATTTTCTATCAAAGTACATAATGACAAGAATACAGAAGATCAAGACAAATATTAATACAGAAAATAGGAAGAAAGCATTAACATGGTTTCCTATTTCATAGGGGTCAAAAGTCTTCAGTATGGCATTGATTTGTTATAGCTATTAAAGAATGGTTGAAATTTTGGCAGGCAGAATTATAAAAGGGCACATTCTAATCAGAGGAAATAATGCTATCTAAAGTGAGAGAGTTTAAGAGTTGCTGTAGCCCAGAAAACATACGGGGGAAAGACAAATTTAAAGCTACTCAGGGACATATTAGTAATGTGTTGAATGCTAAAATCCACTTGGGTCCTTCATTTCATGGGCAATAGGAAATCACTGAAACAAAGGAGAGAAATAGGATCTAAGCTATTCTATAGGACACTTAAATTACATGATGGCCTATGATGGGGAGAGAAGTAGCAGGCAACAAGATAAGTTAAACCTAAAATGCTATCGTTTTGGCAAGTTTAAAGGAGTGCTATTCTTTAGACAACAAACCAATGTGTTTTTGTTCTCAGTAATTCCTAAGTCCTAATTGTCTTGTGACTTCCACTCACTGTTTAAAAAGTATTTATAATTTCATGGGAACCACAGGATCAGGTCAGGAATATAGGAGTCACTTTTCCCTGAGGTATAAATTGGATTTACTGTGACCCTAACAAAACTAAAGTCTTGAAAAGAAATGTGTGTATGTGTGTGTGTGTGTGTGTGTGTGTGAGAGAGAGAGAGAGAGAGAGAGAGAGACAGAGAGAAGAACAAGGTGGGGGGAGGGAATAGAGAATTTTCCAAATTCCAACCTCTTCCCGTTAAATATCATAAGCAAATTTTGGTAATCTGAGCACAAAATTTTATTATATGCCATATAGTAAAAAGGATGTAGTATATGATATTATGATATTAGAACAAAATTTTCTCTAATAATAATTTTTTTAAAGATTTATGGAATAGTGTATAAATTTGAAGAAAATTGTTCTGGAGCAAAAATGATTGTTAATGTTTCCTCAAAAGAGCCTATTACCACCATCCCTCTCTTGGGCTCAAAAGGATATTGTCCATATAATAAAAATATGAATATATAAAGAAAGGGCATGATATGGCACTTCTGATGTATTTTAACTTTTAAACATCATATTTAATATTAACTGATGGATATTCAAGTGATTTGAAAGTGCAAAATACTGTTCCTTTGCTGTACTAAGAAGCATTCAATACTAGCGTCCTTAAAGTTTCACCTGATTTAATGTAAATCCTTCTTTTATTTCTTAAAAACAGACTTAATAGGTGTAAATAGCAGACCCAATATTACATTTTACCAAATCTGGCAGTCTGAGAAGTGGAATATATTGCTTTCAGTAGCTGTTCTGTAACATTGTATAAATTCAAGTAGAAGTAAAAGATAAGATCCTCACATTGCCTGAAAAATGTTTTAATCTAATAGCTTTTGGAGATCTCTTTTGCCTTATTCTCTACTAAATATAAGACTTTGAAAAAGGAGCACGGACAATCAAGAGGATGTTTGACGGCTTATTATGCTACTTGTAAAGAATACCAGAGAGACAGGGTTCCCTGATCGGGTGCTGTATTTAGGACATCGAGTTTGACATTTCATTTGCAATAAAAGTTACAAATGCTAGAAAGACAAGACCTAGGCAAGTGGGAGCAGGCTCTCTTAAGTGCTGTCCCAGACATTACCATATAGATGGGAAATATAAATATAAATGAAGCATGCTATCACCTGGTGAATCAAATTCTATTTCATGTTCAGATAGTTTAAGATTTTGCATATTGAATATCAAAGTACGAAAAGCAAGTACCTGTTATACTTATTGGCCAGGTAACAGATTTAAATTATAAGAGAAAATAAAAGAATATCACTATTGAATAGATGATAATCCTAATATATACAACAGAATAGTACATAATTAGATTTTTAAAAATATCTACTAATTTAAAGCTGCTGAACTCCTGAAAGGAAGAGAACACTCAGGAGTAATTTATCATATTAATTTTAACTTACAGTGTTGAACATTTTCTTTCTTAACATTTTCGTAAAATGACATTAGTACATAAGTTCTCAAAGATATGAAGAAAAAGACAGATAAATGTAGGAACATTATGTTTAATGTATTTCATTTTTCAGAAGGCAAGAATTAGAGTGAGTTAGTGAGGTTAGAGCTGTTAGTGAGGTTTAATAGGCAATACACTCAAGCAGAGTTCGAACTTGTCATCTAGGACAACAGTAAATACATTTGAAGAGAATAGTTCTAAATCAGGTGTTAGCAAATTTTTTTCAGAAAAGGACTAGGTAGTAAATATTTAGGCTTTGTTGGTCACACTTTTTCTGCCTCACATGCTCAACTCTGGGAGTGTAGTGTGAAAGTAGACAAAAACAATTCATAAACAATGGGCATAGCTGTGTTCCAATAACATTTTATTTATAGACACTGAATATTGAGTTTCATATAATTCTTGCATGAATTATATTTTACAACAAGATGATGCAACAAAGATACACAAAGGGAAACACAGTGAGAGACACAACAAAGCAAGGAGAAGAGGTGGCTCAAGCGATTGAATGCCTCTCTCCCATGGGAGGTCCAGGGTTCGGTTCCCTGTGCCTCCTAAAGAGAAGATGAGCAGACACAGAGCATGCACAATGAATGGATACAGAGAGCAGACAGTAAGCACAAACAATGAGGTGTATGGGAGAAATAAATAAATAAAAATATATCTAAAAAAAAAAACATTTTTCTTGTTTTATATTTTTCCAATCATTTAAAAATGGAAAGAGGCAGGAAGTTGTATTTGGCCCACAAACAATAGTTTGCTTATTGAGTACTGTTCTAGATCAAAGGCAATTCCCAATTTCCTAAGAAAGGTTCTTACTACCGTGTCCTATAGACTCTGTGAGAAGCAGTACATATCAATTATTGGATAGGGATAAAGGAATTTAAAAGGAAAATTTTCTAGTCAATAGGCTCACAGGAAGACAAAGAGGAGGGGCATGGGAATGAGAGAGCTAAGTGTTAATAAATTATTTAGTCAAGACATCTAGGCTGCAGAATGAAAATAGTTGGGGGCTAATGTATGGATTATAACAAGGGAACTATGGCCTCAACAAAGTGAAAGGGGATAAGAAAAAGGGTTAAAGAAATTAAATTACCAGGAGTATAGGAAATAATGATGATGATCAAAATAATAACAGTCATCATCATCATCATCATCATCCTACTGTGAGAGGCATCATCCATAGACATTAAGGAAAGGGATTTTAGAGTTAGATGAGTTCAATTTTGCCCTTTCACTTACTTAAAGTATGTGGTCCAATTTCCTAATATAGAAAATGGGGATAATACCTACCTCAAAGTGTTGTGTGAGGATTAAATGTTTATATATAATGCATATGGAAGAGTTTACCTGGAATAGCAAACACTATATAGGTATTTTCTATTATTACCATAATTTTTAGCTATATATATGTAATAATGAAGTCTGGGAGACAATTTTACCTATATCATACTTTCAAGAATAGGAAATTAGATATAATTGGATATTAGATATATTTTGGATACATACTCAGATGCAACACCAGGATTTGGTGATGGATTGGATATGAAGATGAGTATGAAATTTACTGAGTTGGGAAAGACTGTAAAAGGATGAGACTTGAAGTTAAAGTTCAAGATTTCAGTGTCAATTCTGTTCGTTTTGAGTTAAACAAGAGCTACCAAATGGGTGTGCCAAAAGAGAGATTTAGACTGGAGATAAACATTTTCAAATAACTGGCATGCACATGGCATTTTGGGTTGCTAGAGAAGAAAGGAGTTGATGGCAGGGAAAATCACTAGGGTCTTTAGACCCTTTCTTGAAAGAGTCATATAATGAGAATTTTGTTAATAGATGCAAACCAAAGCCAGATCAAAGTGATTGAAGAATAAACTGAACATCGGTAAGATACTAAATAGAAGAAAATTCAGAGATGAAGAACGACTTCTTTCTGAGAAGATATCAATAGAAGGGATAAGGCAAAAGTGCCGGAGAAGGGTGCAGGATTAATCAAAATATAACCCAAAGAAGGTATTAAATGAAATCCAGGGCATAAGTGGAGGAACACTTCTTGCATTTAGTAGGAGGGAAGACAGAAAATATATCTCATGCAGATAGATTCATGGATTTGGTTTCCAAAAGATAAAGTTCATATTTTATAGCTTTTATTTATAGTCATCTCAGTTGGTCCCTCACAATTGCCCAATTCCAGAAGATTTACAAAGCTCTTCTTAAATTAAAACATATTCCTTTGATAACTCACACACACAAAAAAGAAATATGTGAAATTTTAGGGAGACAGCCTATATGAGTACATACAAAGCAAATTTCCTAATATCAGAGAAGTTAAAAGATTTAAAATTAGGACATTTTTCATTACTAAAGAAAGAAAAGGATGAAGCAAATGGTCATATAATTTATCTTATAGATTGAAAGAAGCATCGAATGGGTTGTGGGACTAGATAATGTCTAAGGATGATTTTATTTACAACTTTTTACTTTTTTATGTGTTTCAATCTATTCATAATGGAAAATTTCAATTATATACAGTAGTGAAATAATATAATGAATCCCATTTGGTCATTACCCAGTTTCAAGAATTACCAACTCATGGACAATATTATTTATCTTTATCCCCAAATATGCACTCCTATATTCCTATATTATTATTATTATTATTATTATTATTATTATTATTATTATTTTGAAGTCCCAGGGGCTGGGGATTGAACCCAGGACCTTGTATGTGGGAAGCTGGTGTTCAGCCACTGAGCCACATCAGCTTCCCTGAATTGTTCTTTTGTTTGTTTGTTTTGCTTGTTGTTTATTTTTATTGTTTTTTCAGGAGACACTGGGAACCAAACCTAGGAGCGCCCATGTGGGAGGTGGGCACTCAACTGCTTGAGCCACATCCTCTTCCCATCCCATATTATTTTGAAGCAAGTTCCAGACATTACATTAACTCATCCATAAATATTTCAGCATTATATCTAAGAGATAGAGGATCTTAATTTAAATAACATAATTTTATTATCATACCTAAAATATTAACAATAATTTCCCAATATTTGTGTTTGATTTCTAAGGATGCTTTTAAATAAAAGATTCTATGATTTTAACCAAATATTATCTTATTCTTGAATTTCCTTATTTAGAAAACTAACTCATTCCAAATTCTATACATTTATGTTTCTTTAATTTTGATGATTTCTCCTTCCCTTTCAATGTCCTGTTTCCCCTTCTACTTGGCAATTTTTTATAGTTTCATTACACAAAAGACTAATGGAATAAAAAGAGATATACATCCATTTATTCCCCCAATGTGTTACTTTTTTCATTTTGTCTTCAAAGAAGTTTTAGGTCACAGCACAGGGATAAGCCTCCCTGGCAGCGAGGGATTATGACCAAGCACCAACTAGCAATGCAACTGGAAAAAGACCTTGACCAAAAGGGGGGAAGGTAAAGACAAATGAGTTTATATGGCTAAGAGACTTCAAAGTGAGTCAGAAGGTCATTCCAGAGGTTATGCTTAAGCACGTCTCAGCAGGATCTCACTGACTGCCAAATTAGACACTACCCCAAGTAGTGGGACTCTTGAGAGTCCTGGAGACACCCAGGTCCTATGGTCAGGGCAGATAGCTCATGAGTCTGGTGCCTTGCCAGTGGGTCCTACTTTGAGTTTGTGCTACCCAGTGTGACAGAATTGGACTCAGTTATGGTTTCTATACACATGGCTCTTCTGTTCCTTCTATTTGAACCTATAGTTGGTTCTGGAGTTGGTAGGTGTATGTCCAAAAGACTTGAGTCTTTGGGTTGTCCATGTGCCAGCTAGGCCCTAAGCTTCAACGGAGTTGCAACACTTACTCTCTAGTTCATTAGACTCACCCAGGACAACTAACAAGGAGGTGATGATAGACAACCACTATATTAAGGAACCGAGAGAGTCTACAACTGCAAGCAAGAGAGTCCCATCCATCAGCCGTATGGGACTGAAGCCCCCTCTCAATTAAAGGTGGAGTGGGCATCACCATCCCAGAATCCTCAGGATTGGGGAATGAACTATGGACTAGAGTAGACTTACTGGTATTCTACTATAGACTTATTATGATTCTAGCAGTGGAAGAAATTATATCATTGATGTGGAAGCAGTGGCCACTGGAGGTTCTGAGGTCAGAGAGAGGGAAAACAGGTGCAATACGTAGGGATTTTCGGACTTGGGAATTGTCCTGAATGACATTGCAATGACAGATACAGGTAATTTTATATCTTGGCATAACCTACAGAATTGTGTGGGAGAGAGTTTAAACTACACTTTAAACTTTAATCCATGCTTAGTGACAATGCTCCAAAATGTGTCTATCAATTGCAATGATTGTACTACACTAATGAATAATGTTGTTAATGTGGGTAAATGTGGGCGGTGTGGGGAGCAGGGCATATGGGAATCCCCTATATTTTTCTATGTAACATTTATGTAATCTAAATATCTTTTTAAAAAATTAAAAAATTATTTAAAAAGAGATATACTTAACTATTGTCAACTATATGAAGACTTTGGAAGTAGAAGAGAGAGATGATTTGTTCTATGTAAATTCATAAGACAAAACTAAGATCATTAGATGAAAATCATTGATCTTAGTTTTGAAAAGAACTTACCTTCTCTACATATTCATGACTCTCAAATTTTATCCCCTTCCCTCACATCTCCACAGAACTACAGATTCGTATTTTTATATGCCTTCTTGATATCTCCAAATATGTATCTGGTAGGTATCTTAAACCTACCATAAACAAACCTCAGAATATGAGATATAATAAATTGCTTCAAGCCTCTAAGTTTTAGAATTTTTTAATGCTACAAAGGCCAATATGGAAAAGTAAACTACTGAAATAATAAACATGCTTCGGAGCACAACTGCCTGGCTTTGCTACTTTAAAACTTTGTGATTTGGGATGTTATGTACCTCTTTGCACCCTTATTTCTTCACTTATAAAAAGTACATTGTCATAGTACTTACCACAGTTAAAACAATTAAATGAGCACTTAGAACTATGTCTAACACATCGCAATACTTTTTTAAAAAATCATTTATCAATATTTATGTATCACCCAATTTCAATTCTCTATAATGCCTTTATTAATATCTAGTATTTCTTACATATGTGGTTATTCATTTATATAGTTACTTCTTTCTATTTTTAAATTTTATTTGTGACAGTGTCTTGCATTTAGTAGAAATAATGGTTAAAAGAATGCGTTTTTCTTTTAAAAATCTACTCCAACTGGAGTAAAATTCCTTCAGGGAAAGAACACCCTGGTGTGTGTAATTCACTGATATAATCCCAGCTCCCCTAACAGTGCCAGGTATATCTTAGAAACTTGATGAACCTTGCTCAATGAATGAATGAGTCTCAATTGAAGAGAGAATTTTAGAGCAATTAAAGGTATATACAAATGGATTCGTTTGCCTCAAAAGAAGTAAAGGATTCCCCTTTTACTAAATGTAAGAATTATCCCTAGAGGTTGATATGAGAAAGATTTCTCTGCTGCATATATTGCACTAGCACAAATGTACTTAATCTATGAAAGAAATTAGAGTAGACCTTTTAATTCCCTAATTACCCTAAGAGTAAAGCATACATTTGAAACAACCTTGAATTATGGGTAGATATGTTTGCATTCTCCAGTAATCTCTTTACCTACTAAAAAAATGTGTTAGAAAACTTTATGTTTTAAGGAATGAACTAATTGTTTGTAAAAGTGTCCTGCCTGGGAATTTGACATAGCTGTTAAGCCATAAAATATTCTTTCAATTAACATTTTTCTGTCTTAGAATTTTAAGTATATCATTTTTTTCTCTCCTGATAGATGATACCTTTTTGCATGAATATATTTGACTATTTTTTGGCACTTTTCTTGATTTTCATTTGTGTTTATATAAAGGATGAAAATAAGATTTAATTAGATAGTTTCCTCTATGATTTTATATTAGAACGTCATGTAGGAATGGAGTTTAGCTCTTAAGGATTGAGTCATGCCCTCACTTGTTCAAGTCCTAACTACTGGTCCTGTGGATGTTAACTCATTTGTAAATGGGATCTTCAAAGACCCTATTAAGATGAGGCCACCAAGGTGGCCCTTAATCCAATGACTAGAGTCCTTATAAATTGAGGAAATTTGGACACTGTAGTAGGAACAATGAGGACACAGAAGGAAGCAGATCTCCGTGAGATGGAGGCAGACATTGAGTTACAAATTGTTGGCAAGCCATATAGACTTTGGAGAAGGCATGGCTTGCAGATACCTTATTTTTGGCCTTCTTTCTTCAAAAGCTGTGAGACAATAAATTCTTGTTAAGCCAACCAGTCTGTGGTATTTGTTAAAACAGCCCTGGAAAGCTAAGACAGTCATCAAAGGCTAACAACGTAAAAAAAACATGGCTTGGGTCCCCTACCTTTTATTGACACTATTGATGTCAATCCAAGTGAATAATTTTCCACTAGGAGGGAGGGGCAGATTTTATGGAATATTCAAAATTCTCTTTTGAATCAAATATGATGGATTATACTTACTTGAATTCTAAAATGTAAAGATTTGGATTATAATTTTCATAGATAGACATAAACAATAGGAATATAAAAATATTCTAATGCCAATTACAGAGTAATTTACAAGGTATATATTCTAAAAATTATCCTTCCTAAATCTGAAAAACTAAATAATAGTTTAGAAAATATTTTATTACTGTGATTCTAAAGAACATTACCAAGCAATACTACTAATAAATTAATATTTCAAAAGTCAATATATTTCATATTTTAAATATAGTTTACACAGCAATAACAAACACTCCCAAATGACTTAAAGACCTTTAAATTTCTGCTTCTCTGTATCTAATCCTCATAACTAAACTATAAATATCAAACTATGTGGTATAGAAAAGGGAACAAATTTGTCATATATGCAAAAAAGCCTGATTAAATAAAAATAATCAGGCTTCTACCGTCATTTAATTAGTCATAAAGAAATAAAGAATTCAATGAGATAGTTTTTCACTTATTCTGTGATCTTTGTAGGAACTATTTAAAATTCATTTTAAAAGAATTCAACAAGAAATATTTTACTTATTCCCATAGTACAAGTAATTTTTCCTCAGCTAACTTTTTCTCATTAACAAGGTCTTTCCTTTTCTTTTTCCAAAATAAGAAGCTATAAAGCAAACTAGTCTCAGAGGATCAGCTTAAAGACAGTAGTTGGCAAATTTATGCAATAGGGTTTCGGGAAATTAGTCTGAATTGCTCTTAGTTTTAATCACTGCTTTGTTTGTCCACCACAAATCTGCATTAGACACTAGGCAAGTATCTAGTTGAACATCATTCCTAAATTTAATTTTCTAAATTGCATTTTTCAACTCTGCTCTTAAGTGTTATCTCAAATATTGTGATATTTTCTATGCATAAAGTTGGGGTAGTTGATAGATAGCCTTTCTTAATCAGAACACTTGATTAAGATCCTCACAACATTGGATACAGTTGTACCTAATTCTTATTCTTTTTTCTCTTATTGCTCAATATATGCTAACAGAAAAAATGCAAATCAGAAACAGCATTTAGATTAAGTAACTTGAAGTCTCTTATTCTAATTTCCTTCTTTCACAAATTGAGAATAAATCTTTTGCAAATAGTTGTTCTGAGGGAGAATGTAGCACAATGTTCAGCACAAAACAGGCAGTAAATAGTGTTAGGATAACTTTTCCTATATAATTATATTTAATTCCAAAGTCTAGCAATTTTTTTCTGCGTTTCTTAACCTTTTTCCTAAGGTCTTCCCCAGAAGGACAAGTAGGTTTGCAGGAGTATTACAAAGAAACTTCTTATTCAGTATTTATACCTATTGCTACCTCCCCAACCATTTCCCTTCTCCAAGACTACTCACTGCTTTGTAGAATGTTGCTTTAAGAAAGAAAATTTAAAACAAAACAAAGCAAAAATGGAGAGGACCACTTTTGATTTAACATACCATTTTAGTCCAAATGGTGTTTTATATTTGCAACCTAGAAAGAGCTTCAGACAATCTTAATATAATCAAAATAAATTTATAATAAAATAGATTTTATTGGAATCATAGTAACAAGGTAAATAGACTTACCATGCCATGAAAAATTTTATTTATATGAATTTAACTTATTTAATAAGGTAATGAATCATTTTGTTATAACAAGACCTTGTAAATTGGGTAGAAAAAAAGAGGTGACATCTTATCAGATATCTGTGACTGAATCTGTGGCACAGATTTTTCCTGTGAATTATTTCTGTTAATTGGCAATTTATTGTGGCAAAGAACATAATGTACATGTAGATCCCTAATGAGCTTGGCATTCAAGTTTTGAAGGCCTCTTAGAAATTTGGCCTCCTGACTGTCACAGGGATGATCAGATACCTGGGGTTTGTGATTTCCAATATTATGCTTTCTTTATCTCATTTTGTAGATAGGCAAGACATACATTACCAGTGAGCTGTGGTCTGTTGTGTACAACCCAAGACAGATTATATTTTATAATAAGTTTATAATCATCAAAGTAATACACAATTTTGAGAAAAAGAAGGAAAGTTTTAACTACATTCTGAAATTTTAGAAACTAAAGTATAGAGAAAAGAAATAAAGTAAATCATTTGGAAGAACTAAAACTCAATCTCAAATTCCTTGAATCCCAGGATAGTGATAATATAAGAACATACCCATGCACACACATGTGCCCATACATGGTTAAGGAAGGGACTAGGGATTAGTAATGAAAAAGTTTTGTATTTTATTTTGTGTCTGTAATTAAACTTCTATTTGTTCTGTTCATGTCAAATGGGACAAATGGTATGAAAGAGCTAAAAAAGTAATAGTAAAATTTTAGGAATAAATAAGTGGGAGAAAAAATGTCAAGAAGAAAAGAAAGGAAGAAAAGGAAAATAAAAAGGATGAAGGAAAGGGAAAGGAATAAAGAAAGTTTGGTTAAATTCTATTAATAATTTTAAGATGCAAAGGAAGCTACTTGCCTATAATTTAATATTTGGAACACATTAGAACTCCATGAAGATGTTGAGAAGTTTTATAAACAAACTTATAGGGGATATTAATCTATATTTGCTTAGTACTGAAAGGAAATCAATATATTAAAGGGAGTTATAGAAGAAAATATTAAGTTTTAGAAGACTTTAAACCCCAAGGGGCATGGGTTGGAGGGTGGAAAAATAAACATTCATAGTGCTGATTAAGATAAAATATAAAACAACTTCCAAAACTGAAAAGGTTATGTATAACTGTTATAAATTTCCAGAAAAATGCTAAGCAATCTTGCTTAACAATGCCACAATATCAATTCTCCAAGAATCTAGGGATTTGTTGAAACCCTTTCTAAACACATTCCAATGATAATTATATTACTTCATATAAATTATTGAAAACAAAAGGCAATTATCATTTCTTTACCTAGCAGAAAATAAAATTATATGCACAAAGAAAGAATTTTTACAGCACTTGCTTCATCATCACTTAAAATGATTTTTTTAAATGTAAGTCAAGGTTTTAGGTTTGGGGAAAAACAACCAATTCTGATATTTTAAATGATAACTTCAAAGCTTTTCAATGCCAACTTTTATGTCATGGCCAGCAAAAGTGGAAAAGGAAACCTCAGTTTTTAACATGCTGTGTTACATTTGACATGGTTAGTGACAAAATATAAGAACTAACATGTACATGAAATTTTGTAAAAATGAAACACAATACTCAAAATGAAAAAAATATCTTTGGATAAATTAAACCTATCTTTATTAATCACCTTTTGTACCTCACAAAGGAACATGTATGAATAAATACACAATTATTTTTCTTTTAGTTACAATCTTGTAATACTGTCTTACAGTTTATATATAAAATATTCATTATGTTCAGAAAATAGTCACAACAGAGTTCTTATAATGGCAGGGAGCTTGCTCTTCATATTTACTTATGAATTAAGTAATGCCTCGAAAAGAAACATTTTTAGAGCATCTCTTCTGGAATAGGATGAGAGATGGAAGAGGTGAAAGTCCAAAAGATACTGAGATAAAATAATTTAAAGAAACTCACAAACCAGTCGTAACTTGGTCAAGTTAACAGCCAATTAAAACAGATGACCACATGTGCTCTAATAGAGGTACACACAGAGCATTAATAGTGGGGGCACAGGAGGAAACAGTAGGTGAAGGAAACATCCCAAATAAGAAGTGGAGGAAATAATTGTCTCCTGGAGGGAATCTAACTGAGCTGCAAGAGTGAAGTAGGAGTTAGTAAGGCTAAGGAGTTAGTAGGATGAGGGAGAATAAGGGAAGGATATTAGGATAGTCAGATAGAGGGAAGAGCATAGTGTGTGAGGTGTGATGGGTAAAGACTTACTGCAGGGAAGCGGCTGTGGCTCAATTGGTTAGGCACCCGTTTACCATATTAGGAGGCCCTGGGTTCGTTTCCCTGGGCCTCCTGGTGAAGGCGAGCCGGACTGTGCGGCGAGCTCACGCAGCAAGATGACAACAAAGGGAGACAAGCAGACACAGAAAAACGCAAAGCAAAATGGACACAGCGAGCACAAGCAGCAAGGGGCAGGGCGGATAAATAAATAAATCTTAATAAAAAAAAAAAAAAAAAAAAGACTTACTGCACTGCGGATATTCAATGTAGTTGCAGCAAGAGGTTTAAGTGGGATAGAGGCAGAGGACTGGGCCAGAAGGTTCATGGCTGTAGGGTGATAAGGAACCTTAGATGATAAAATGTTTGGGCTTTTCCTCAATGAGGACTGGAGAACTAAAAAAATTGACCATGATCAGAATAACATCAAAAACTTTTGGACACCAATTATTATAGACATGAAAATTTAAAACAAAATTACTGGCTGCCTAATACATGTATGCCATACCTCAACCTTTAAGCCAATTCTATTATTTGGACATTTAATTCAGGTTCACACCAATATACTTATGATTCATTAGGCCATCAAATATAGATTAGATAGGAGATATATATATATATATATATATATTTTTTTTTTTAAAGATTTATTTTATTTATTTATGCCCCCCTCCCCTGTTGTTTGCACTCACTGTTTGCTCTCTGTGTCCATTCGCTGTGTGCTCTCTGTGTCTGCTTGTCTTCTCTTCAGGAGGCACCAGGAACCAAACCTTGGACCTCCCATGTAGGAGAGAGGCACTCAATCGCTTGAGCTGCTTTGTTGTGCCTCTCATTTTCTTTCTTCTTTTTGTCTCCTTGTTGCATCATCTTGTTGTGTCAGCTCCCTGCACCTGCCCATTGTGCCAGCTTGCTGTCTTCTCCAGGAGGCACCAGAAACTGAACCTGGGACCTCCCATATGGTAGACAGGAGCTCAATCACTTGAGCCACATCTGCTTCCCAGGAGATATTTTTTAAAAGTTAATTTATAGGAAAGTTGCAAAAATAGTGTACATAACTTCCTTTATCCAGCATCCATGTACCCCGCTTGTGAATATCTTACCACTTTTGCTTTCTCTTACCTCTTCTTCCCTCCTATTTTCCTCCCTCTATTTCTCTCTCCCTTTCCTACTCTCTTTTTGTCTCTTTCTGTCTCTCTCTCTCTGTCTCTCTCTCGTGTTTGTGCATGTAATATTTTTTACTAATCTAGTTGAATGTAACTTACAGATAGGATACTCCATTACTCATAAACATTTTTGTGTGAGTTTTCTGGATGGAATATGTATTTGTCTACATAACACAGTCCAATAATCTAAATAAATTAACATTGAAAACAATATTGCCATCTATAATAAAATTTAATAAACAAAATCAATTTAGATTTTGATAACTCCCAGTAATTCCCTTTTTATTTTATTTTTCCCTCTGGTCTAGGATCCAATTCAAGATCATGTGTTGCATTTTGTTGTTGTGTCTCTTTAGTCTCCTTCAACTTGGAAGAGTTCCTAAATCTTACCTTTTCCATTGTGAACTTGATATATTTTAAGAGCATGGCCAATTAGTTTACATGTCCCATGGCTAATGATGTAAACTTTGATCACATGGTTGAGGTTGTGGCTTCAACCATCACTGAAAAGTTACTACTTTTCCCTTTTTAATGAATAAATATTTTGTGGAGGGCTATTTGGAGACTCTGCAAATATCTTGATCTCAACAAACTTTCACCGTCTGTTGATTATCTTGTCAGAATTGATTATTATTCTGATGTTTGTCAACTGTGATTTTCTAGTTCACCATTCCTTCTGCATTTTTTAGTTGGCATTCTATTGTAAGGAAGAGTTTTCCTTCTCCTCCATTTTTTCATTTAGTTTAGATTCCTTTAGTTCAGTATGAATGCAATGATTTCTGTTTTGCTCAATAGGTTATAATCTGTTTTTATCAATATTTATTTAGATGCTCAAATGCCCCAGATTTGCTCAGTGAAGAACGGTCAAGCTGGCTCCCATATTCTTTTGACAACACCCAATATTTTTTGAGCATTGCCTTGTAAATCATGATATTCCAGGCTCCCCTTGGACAGTGAAATGACCCAGTCCTAGAAACAGCCATTATGCCAAGGCACTGTTATCTTTTAATAGAGAATGGTATTTTAAAATGAAGATCAGGGTGGTCAGTACAATCATTGCTTCTGGGATGTCATCACTTCTCTGCACTCTCAAAAGACAGAGCTAGAAAATCTATCTGTTTATATAAGCATACACACATGCACTTATCTGTCTTTATACATTTTCTCTCACTTTTCATCTGCCTGTCCATCCGTCCATCTATCCATCCATCCCTACATCCATCTATCTATTTATCTATCTTTCCATCCATCTCTCTATCTATGTATCTATATTTATCTATCAAAAGCAGTAAGTTTGTGCCAATGCCTTAAATCCAATCCACACACCCCACATGGTTTAATCTGGCTCATCTATTTCCGTATTTGTAAATCTCTTCTCCAACCATTAGTCCTGTAGCACCTGTTATTGTCAATATACTTACTTGCTCATTTCCTATGCAACTAATCTACTGATACCATCAGCTGCTTCCTTGACCCATTAACTCCTCAGCCAGCCGACAGCCACAGCCACCTGTTCAACCTGATGTCTTCGCCAGTGGCCCATTAGACCCCACTTCAAAAGAATGGAAAAGAAGGAAAGGAAAGCAAAGGAAAGGGAAGATAAAGTAAGTGAAGACAAAGGATAGAGAAAGAGTTAGGAAGGGAAAGGAAGAAGGAAGGGAAGGGAAGAGAAAAGAACCAATTAATGTTTTTAAAGAAAAGAAAGGAGAAAAATAAAAGAGAAAGAAGAGGAAGAACTAGTTAAAATTTTTTAAATACGAAAATGTTTAGTTGGATCTCAATGCCCAGAACTTTACAATCTTTTATGTAGTAATAGAAAATTTGTAGTTTAGCTTCAATATTCTAGTAAATTTGTTTTAAAGCCACAGTCAAATTAGGCAGAAACGACTTTGTCCCTAGGACAGAATTCCTAAAGTTTATTAGGGAGAAAAATTATTACAGTGTATAATTTTTTCATATTATTTGTTTACCTAGGCCTTATAAATGCTAAGAGTAAAGCATCCTTAAGGTTTTAACAAGCCATATATTATAAAATAAGGAATAGAGATTTTTCCTGACTTCTGAAATTATCTATTCTAAACTAAAAGTTATGGCTCTGCTTAAATGTTACAACTTTGAAAAAACTTCCCCAATGTCCAAGAAATGTTTACCTGGACTTTCAGAATTAGTACCCAAATATTCAAGTCATTACTCCAAGAAAGACCCATTGTAATTGCATATCTATTTATCCATCCATCCATCCATCCATCCATCCATCCATCCATCCATCCATCTATCCACACCCACACACTCCACTTTGCCATGAGCTCCTTGAAGGCAGGAGTGTTCCTGTTATTCATTTCCTATTCCAACACCAACAGACGGCTTGAAAGATAACAGTTGCTCAATAAATATTTATCCACAGAATGAATGAATCAAACCTTCAGATCTCATTTTAGTTTCAGGGCAATTGCAAAACCAGTATGGAGTACAGTTAGTTCTCTAGTGCAATAATATTAGACTTACATGTGCTAGTGCCTGTTTCCTAATTTCGATTCAGCACTGCATATTCACATATTTACAATGACCCCTCTATGACCTTTTGTACTCTATAACAATCCTTATTCATCTTATATTTGCATTGATTTCATAGATTAGTTAATGCTGGACTTGTCACTCTTGAACTCTTATTACTTATAGTCACTAAGGTCATTCCAACCATGCAAAATTAATTTCTCTAATAGAACAAGTCAATTTAAATGTCTGTCCTTTTCAAAACTAACAAGTATATTTTTTATTCATCTTCCAGGTCTGTATATAAGATATTAGAAGGCACTGGGCTTCCAATTTGAGAAAAATCTATGGCTATTTTGGTATTCTCTATCTAGCCAAAAAATGTGAAAAGCTCAGATATCTGTATTTTTTTTTAATCTTTAAAACAACAAATAAACTAGTATTACCATCTTTATTTTAAAGTTGAGGGATATGAGCCAGATGTTTTCAATGATTTAACTAAAATCACATAGCCATTGAGTGGCTGACTCAGGGTTCCAACCCATATAACATGCTTTTCACTACCACACCACTTTCTTCCCCACAGCTTTTTATTTTGAAATGTTCCAGCCCTACATAAAAAGTTGAAAGACTAGTTCAGTGATCATTGGCATATTCTTCTTTAGACTCACTAATTTTTACCATTTTGCTTTATCTCCTGCTCTCTGTCTGATTCTCTCAATTTCTCACACTCCATCTAAATATATAAATATCAATTTTGATATGTATGTACTCATGTGTTTTTCCTCTGCTAAACTATTCAAAGTAAGTTGCACACTCATGACCCTTCACATTACAATTATTCAGCCTGTATTTCCTAAGAACAGGACATTATATGACGCCTAATATGATGAATGGGAAGTACAAATTATTATTCATGTAGTATTTTTGCCACAAATATTTAATCTGAATCAGGCAATGAGGAAACTATCAGACAAATCCCAATTGTGGGGTGTTCTATACAAGAGTTGACTTAGAATCTTCAAAAATGTCAATGTCATAAAAAACAAATAAATGAGGGAAAACTGTTCTAGATTAAGGGAGACTAAAGTACCATGAAAGTTAAATGATTGGATTCTGCATTGAAGAAATAAAGTCAAAATAGCTGAGACTGAAATTTTGTTTTTAGAAGCAAAATAAATATCTCTAGAACACAGTTCACAGTAAAATGCATGTTTATATAAAAGCCACAAGAATTATTTTTATGTTTTCTCTAACATACATGCATACACATACATACAGATAAGAATTGTGTGTGTTTTTAATTTTTGCTGCAAATATATGTGAATATCTATAACTCTTTACACAATCCACTAAAGTTTTAAATGCAGCTAGAAAAAGAAAATTAGGTACATAAAAACTTTTAAACCTAAATAGTAAAATTAATTTTAAAAATTACTGGGTGTAATTTATTTTTCTAAGCATTGCCTCACATGCACATTTATAATTAGTTATTCACATTAGCAATCTATATAAAACAATTGGCTATTTCCTTCACAATAGTTGGGCAATAGGCAATTTTTTCTCTCACAATACATAGGCTTTTTTGCTAGCTACTTAGTCATATACCATGTAAACCACTCAGAATCAGAGAGGTAAGGATTAATTAAGATCATTTAAATATATCAAATTTACTTTGTGGCTAACATTTAAGTTACACATATTTTAACTTATATAACATATTTTAGAATGTAAAAAATGAAATCTATAAGAAAAAGAGGGAAATGAGCATGAGTGCCAAGAAGTGAAACTACTGAGCACTGGGGAGCAAAACAAACCGCATCACCACATGAATCTTTAGGATTGATAAAGATGAATGATTTTCACTAGGATTAAGATCGAAACCTCTTCAGTTATAAAACATTTCCTTTATTATTGAGGCACAGTGGGAAATATAATGAAATTTAGGAGTGAGTTGGAGAGTTAATAAATTCAGTTTGGAAGATATCATCAATGATGGCTAATTAACACTGAGAGAGGCTCATTTGAAACAAGCAGTTATCCTTTGTCCCTGCTGTATTAGCATATGTATTTTTAAAAATCTAAAAAATAATCCATTGGGAGTTTGTTCTTTATAATTTTTTCCAAACCTGCTGACATAGGATCTTATTTTTGTTTAAATCAATTGAAATTGTATTTAAATGTCATGATACAGTAACATTGCCTTTTAATTGCTAGCTTTATACTAGGTTATTTTTTTTCTCAGTAATAAGCATTCCATACTGAATGTTAAAATTTTATAATTCAGAAGAGTCAGAGCTCTGTTTATGAGGTAAATAATCTTTCTTAAAATAATGATCGTAAAATATTTCTTCAACTTAATGTGAAGAGGTGTTGAAAAACACAACATAAAGAAAAAATTCAATTCCTAAACATTTCATGTCCAGAACTTGAAAATTCTTCATCAGTACAGTCCCTGAGTAAATGTCTTCACCTAGATGAAATAAACCAGATTTACTTTATTTTCAGCACATTACTGTGCTGATAGTAACTTTTCTCTCTATTCTACTTCTCTTCTCTTTATCAGCTCCGTTAATGAAATCAATAAATTTCAGTTTCCAAACCTGAGATTATCTCTGTATTTTTCCTCCTCTCCATGTCTAAGAGACCACTGAGGATGCCTTTGCTTCATTTGAAATACTTCTCTAACCTCTCTCTCTCTGTCCACTATTGTGGCCCCATGACTTATTTTAAGTCCCCACTACTTCTTAGATGGTTACTTGATTTAAGTCTTGTGATCTCTTTGCTTCTAATACCAACACTCTCTAACTTGCCCAAACTCTGCTTCATGGTTAGGTGTCTAAAATGCAGATTTCATCTTCTTAAACCTTTGTCAGACCTTCTTAGTAATCTACCCTCTCCCTGATTTCTTCCTTTTTAATACAACTTTGATTTTGTTCAGATATTATGTGACCTCAGGTTTTATGGAATTTGTGGACTCATAATTCAACTAGGAATTAGAAGCTCCATCCCCATATCAAAGACCATTTTCTGAATTCGCTTATGGCAAGAATTTGGCCTTTAAGACAAGAGGAGAGGTCTATGGGTAAAATTTCTGGGCAAAGTTCTTAAGAAATAACATAAAAAAAAAAATAAAGCTTAGTCTCTACCTTTGGACACTGTTACTTGAGATTATGATACATGAAATTAAATAGCCACATAGGAATAACAGGTGGAGAGAAATTGCAGAGAAGTGGAGTTGAAGCCATATTTTCACTATACAGTTGAATTCATGATCCCTGAATCCATCCTACCTTTATACCTTATTTTAGGAGATAATAAATGTCCAAATTTTTCTTTTGGTTGGGTCTTCTGTTATTTGAGGCATAAATACATTCACTAGTTATCCATTTGTGGTGGTTTGAAGCTGTATGCACTCCAGAAAAAATGTTTTCTGAAATTTAATCCATTCATATGGGTGTGAAGATTTTTATGAAGTTACTTCAGTTAAGGTGTGGCCCACCTCAATCAGAATGGGTCTGAATCCTATTAATGGAGTCATATAGAAGAAGAATGACATTCATACCCAGAGACAGAAAGCAAGAAGTTGAGCACCAATGGAATGTGGCAGAGAAGGAAGAGACTAGGAGACACTACCATGTGCCTTGCCATGTGACCAGCTAAGGATCAAGAATCATGGGCAGCCAGCACCAGAACACCACAGTCTTTGGGAAGAAGCACAACCTTGATGATGGATCATTCCCAGCTTCAAACCTTGAGCAAATAAATTCCCCTTGTTTAAGCTGAACATTGCCTAGTATTTGCTTGAGTAGCCTTGGAAACTAAAACACCACCTAAGAAAATTCATAATGGTTGGTGTGGAATCCAAGCCATCTTCAACCATCTAGTTTACCTCTATATTTCAAATTATCACTTTCCTTTTAGCCTGCTTCACAGAGAACATTTATGAATTTGGAGTCACAGGCCCTTTCACTGCTCTGTGTCATTTGTACTGTAACCTCAGTGAACAAGGCCTGCCATGCCACTTATCCTGCTCTGAATATCTTGAAATCTGATACTTCTTCCAGTCTCAGTTTAGATGCTATCTCCAATACTAAGCCTTACCTGCCCTTAGGATCAGAACCAATCATTTCTTGTTTTTTAGGCCCCAAACAAATTAGTTATATTTTACCTTCAGTCATCACATCATACTTGCACCTAGTATCTCCCCTTATCATACTACTAGGGTAAAAACTATTTTTGCTTAGTGTGGGTGGTTTCAATGGAGCCTGAAAAATATTCTGGAAGTGACTGATGAAGTGTTAGAGCTTATATCTTTTCATCTTTGTAAAATGTGCATTTTTTACAGATAAAGGAAAGAATAGAATTGTCTTAACAACAGCCTCTTGAAATGAGGGAAAGCTCTAAAGATTATAGAGGATGGAGTAGATTTGTTTTTTGGAGTTTGTTTTTGTTTTTTGTTGACTCTGCAGAGAGAGGGTTAGGTAGAAACTGAAGGCACACAATCAAGAGGAAATGTGTAGGATTAGGCCAGAGCAGAACCACTTTGACCATTCAGGAATTTATCCTTTTTAAGATTAGGGAGATTAGGCAGAAATTGGGATGTGAACAGGGCAGTAGATCCATGGTTACAGACATCACAGAGGCCAAGGGTGGCATGCAGGAAAGCCACAGCAGCACGGACAAGATAGGACTAATGGTTGAACATTTTGGACTCTCTGGTGCCTGCTGGAAATATATCATGGGGGACTTTTTAAAAGGACTGAGGTTCTGGAAGTTTTCTAAGTCCAATAGAAATTTGAGTGTTTATGCTAATGCAACATTATCTGTGCCCCCAAACAGTATGATTTTTGACAATTGAGGTCCATCTGTATTTCATTGCACCTATAAAAATACCTTACCCTTGGTAAGCATGCAGAGATTATTTGCTTGATTTGTCTAATTAACCATGACCAGTCAATCCATTATCATTCACCACCCAGGAGGCTGAACTTACCCTGAGTTGGGAAACATTTTATTAACTTCAAAGCAATTTTATAAAATAAAAACAACACTATAATGCTTAGTAAAGGAACTGAGGAAAGTTTTCATTTTTTTAAAAGAAACAAGTGAAAAGTAGTAAAGATAGTGAAAAGAGTAGCAAAGGCCCTCAAAATCTCCAATTTGTAGATTTTTTTAAAAATTGCCATACTGTAAATGCAAATTTGGGCCTGCAACACTTTTCTGTCAAAAGAAATTGATCTCTTTGTGAATTATAATACTTAAGCTCATGGCCTTTCTAAGGAAATGTACCTGCAGGAGAATGGCAAATGAGGGAAGGCCGATTATTTGGCATATGGTCAGTCAGGTTACAGGAACCTGTTTTGAAACAGAAGGAGCACAGTTTCCTGAACAGAAGAACTGATTAAATCCATATTTCTCGGGATTTCTCAGTTATATTTCAGATGTTGCTTGGACTTACTTTATCCAATGCTGCCCTTGGTTTCAAAGAGAAATCAGAGGAATTTGTGAGTTATTTGCAGATTCAAATATTAAAGCAACACAGCTCTTCGGCCAATCACATCAATCTGATTGTACTTTATATGAGATGACACGTGGTTCAGCTTGTTGCTATCTAGAAGATGATGGAAGAAGCGGGGACTGAGTCAACTACAAAGAGCTCTTTCCAAATTGGTGTTTGTCATAAGGCATCTTCACAGAGATTGTTGCTTTTGTTACTATTTGCCTCCTGCATCACAACACAAATATGTCCTTAAAACCTTATCTTGTCCACTTCAATAAATAAATCTCAGATTTATTTTTTTACTTAATCATATTACAACATAGTAAAATAGCTACAGTATATCAGATATTCTCAAACTTCTGTCAGAATAGCTGCTCTTATTTCAATTGATTCAGCCTTTCTTCAATAAAATCATATGCCAAATTCCATTCTCATCTTATCTAATCTATAACTGAATAAGTGAAGCATGTTTGACTAATTTGCATTGTACTCTTTTAAATTATCACTATCTCTTAAGAAATCAAACAGCATACATTTCCTTGTATTTTAGAACTTTATCATTCCATGCCTGCAATGGAAGGAAAGGAAAAACACAGAAATATGGACAGTGGTTATATGACTCTAGTGATGGGGTTGTGAGTATGTTTCTTCACCTAAAATAGTAAATTTTCATGTGTAATAAAAAAAAGAGATTTGGAAAATTTATGTTTTCATGTAAAACATTTGCATAAATATCACTCTAATTTACCCATGGATTTTTCTTCCTATGATCAAAATAAATGGCTAGATATCAAGTACCTGCATATTGTGAAATATTTTCAGCTTCTTCACCGTCTAAGATTTCTATGAAAACACTTTTTTTTTTAAGTAGAATATGTATTTAATATATTCTGGGCTTAAAACCAAACTTTCATTAGGCCTCCTGTGATTTATTGGGCCTTCAAAATTGAAGTAAGTTTTTTTTTTTTATTTTTTTATTATGGGTAAAAATCAAAATTCTCACAATACATACAAACATTTGCAAAATGATATGTAAATATATATGCATATATGTGTATTTGCTTACAAAAATGTTATTTATATATATATATATATACATATATTTTAAGAGGTGCTTAGATTACCTAAAATATTACACGGAACCTACTGGGATTCCCATGTTGCCCACCTCCCACACCTCCCACCACATCCAACACAAACATCTCCCACAGTGTGGCCCACCAACCTCAATGAACTTACACATCCTGGAGCCTTGCCACCAACCATAGACCACAGTTCACACTGTAGACCACACTCTCTCCCACTCAGTTATGAGTGGTGTGTGCTGATTTAAAATGGCCTGCATCCATTGCCACAACAGTACTCAGGACAACCTCCAACTCCCAAAGAAGCCCCTGTATTTCAACTGCTCATCCCCTCCCTACCCAAAAACTGTCAAGTGGCCACTGGCTCCACCTCATTGTTATAATTTCTTGCATTGCAAGAATCACCATATGTGAGCAAGAGAATACCATCAAGTCCACTCTAGTCCATAGTTCTTCCCCCAATCCAGAGGCGACTGGGATGGTGATGTCCACTCCAACTCCAAGTGAGAGAGGGCTTATATCCCATGGATATGGTG
>JAKSZT010053779.1:7465054-7537673 GCA_026826555.1 Tolypeutes matacus | reverse complement strand
CCAAAGTTAAGTTTTACAGCAAATTAAATTTAATGAGAATTTTTCCCCAGACATTAATACACATGATATTTCATGCAAGTAGTATACAAATAATAATTTTATGACTCCTGATTAAATACATTTTTAAAAATACACCTGCAAATATGTACTAAAATGATATGCTAATTGAAAGACAGTCAAGGTTTAATCACAAGCAATAGTTTTAAAAATATAGAAATAATATTATATGTTCTTTTAGAGAGCAGTTGGCTATAATTTAACATTTCTATTTGCTTATGCAATACATATAGGACCTACTTTCCAAGAAGTTTAGGAAAAATATCAAGCTTGCTTTTTAAAATACAAGTAGTATGTAGAAAAAGATTGTTCGGAGGAAAGTAGCAGAATTTAAGTGTGAAATGAGGCTATTTTCTTTTCAAGGTAAGAAGTCAGTGAAAACCTTTAGAATGTATCAAGTTCCAATATCATAACATTTAGATCCATCTCAAAAAACCACATTGACTCTTAGCTCATGATGCTTAACTTCATGCATCCCCTACCGACTCTGGTGATTGAAACTGAAGTAAGACAAATGAAAACACTTGTTGGTTCGTTTGTTTATACCTTCACACACACACTTCTGTGTCGACATTGTTCTAAGTGATAGAATGTAAAGATGAATAAGACATGAGTCCTGTCTCCAGAGGGCTTATCTAACTGTGAAAAGGGCAACTAAATCAGAAATTTTCATAGATTTTAGTAAGTACCGGGAGCAGCAGTCAAGTCTGTCTGAATGGAACCAGGAGGGTGTTATAGAAATGTTGATGCTCAAGCCAAACCTTAAACTTATTCCTAACAGTTAGCCAGATGGAAAAGATCGATGGGGTGGAGAGGACAGATGATCTGCACTTTGGGAAGAGGTAATAACAGCATATTTAAAGGCATGTAGGTATGAGAAATCATATATTCTGGTCAGTGGGGTGAATCTTACAGGGAAATATGCATCATTAAATTTTAAACAAGACAGTTTCTAAAATAAACAATACAAGATTTCCTATGTTGTTATATTTATATTGTATTTCCAGTTGCAAAGATATAGCTCCCTTCTGAAGAGGATTAATGACAATATCTGAGAATTTTGAAGACATTAATGTTCTGCTACAATTAATAAAATTTAGAAAGGAAAATGTTAATAATTAGTATGCAAAGTGTAAATCAGGAAAAGATACATTAATTTTACTTTAGAGTCATATAAACAATATATTTTTGTCAAATAATCTAGCATAGGGATCATGAGAAAGACAAAGACCATCATACAAAGCAATTCTGTCACAGCAATTAATTTGTGCCAGTGTGTTCTGCTCACAGTGAATATGAACACTTTATAATGACATATCATTAGATAAACAAAAAGATGAACAGCACAAAACACTGAGCCAACTCTAGCACACTATCTTTGGGTTTAATTAAATTAGGTTGATGCTATATCAATATTAGCTCCAGAACACTGACTTTAATTTCATAACTACATAAATCTGTCTCAGTTACACACATCAAACTCCAAAGTATCCTCCTTTCGTAAATTGTCAGAGTGAAAAATTTAAACACTTGAATTTTAATTCCTTTCAACTAATACAAAGGTTATGTAAGGAGATGAGATTAGGGATATTGTATAATTATTTTGAAAGAATATTTCTATTCACACAAATGCATTTATCCATAAGAAAATTGAGTCACTGAGAATCAAAGTTGAGATTTACAAAATTAACAAATATTTAGTTGGTGTCTAGTCTGTACCAGGTTTTGTGTTATAGTCCATGCTTCATGACTCCACACTTTTAGCAATTTCAATATAAGGTATTTAACTATCTTAATCATTTAACTAAATGCAAATATTTTTGCCTTTTATATTAAATAATTTCCTATATTTACTAACAAAACTAATACACTCATGTCAAAGTTCTCATTTCCAGAGAAAAAAAACTATTTAGATTGGAAAAATAATTAAAATATTTTGTTAAATATTTTACTGATACTTTTGTATTTTTTTATCATGGTAAATTCCTTGGTTGAAAAATGTTTTTAAGTTGCAATATTGTAATCTATAATGAATCTCACTCATCAAACTGTAAAAAAGTGAGCAATGAGACAAAATGTTAAATATGAAATGTATGCTATTTGAAAGAAAGTCAATTTTTTCATGAATTTTATGGGAATGTTTGATATAATAAAACAACTGAAATGAAATACTTTTGTTTTTAATAAAAATGTTGAATTTTATCTCACTGTTCTTCTAATATTTATTCAATGGAACAGTAGTCTTCTGTCCCTGTAAGAATTTGGCCAGATCCCATGAATTTTCTGCTTACACTTAGACAATGTTACTCTGAAGTAATAAAATAGACTTGATTCAAAATTACAATTGTCCATTCAAGATATTAATCAACATCACAGTCTTCCATCAACACAAGATTTGTTTGCTCATGTGTCCACTTTAGGCCTGCATGTGGTATCTGTACGCCTTGAGGAGAGGAGGCCCTTGTAGTGAGCTCCTGATTGTTTTAGGTATAGCTCCTTCTCTTCTTGGATGCTAAATTGGGTAAGGCACATGGAGAGACTTTGTTTGTCTTTGGCTTTCTTATTAATGAATAAAGGTGGGATTATCTCTTTGGAATAAGAAATAAATCATAAAATTGTTCCAAATTAATATGACCTACATTTATAGTGATTTATTGTGCTTATCATTATCTTAGGTGAGTATTTGGCAACTTTCCCCCTATTTCTAGTTACAGTTATTTATGAAGTCAATTTAGAAACGTAGATCTTTTGAGAAAATATGCTTGATATTTGCATATTGTTCTTCAAGTTGTACATTATTGAGGACCCAAAATACGTGTCAGGGTCAGGCAAAAAAAACAAATAATTTCTTCTTAATGTTTCTTTTTATATGTTAAATAAGAGGTCATTTTAAGGAGAAGATTCTCACTTATTTCAAAAAGAATTAAGTACAAATTGTTTATGTGGTTTGATTTCACCCTAAAAATACTTAATACTTTTGAAGTTTTTGTGTTCCAATTTTGATGTTAATAATAAGGTAGTATATGGGAAAAATATATCTAATGCAAACTAAAAATAATTCTTACATGTTAAATACATAGTGAATTACTATGGATTTAAAAATTATCTATTTGTAGATATCAAAATAAACCAAATAGAAATTATTTTATGTTGGGCAGTTCTATTTATTTTCCAAACAAAGCTTTACAAAATAGTTTTAGTAAAAATATAATACATATTTAACTGATTAACCAAAAAAGAAAATCAGAATAATTAGAATATTAAAAGCTGAAATAAAAGTAAAGGATATTTTTCGTTTTACTATTGCTTCAGATCTGAAATATTTCAAATTTCAAGTTTATCCATTTTTAGTAGGTTAAATGTAAATACAATGTATTTAATAAGTATACACTCTATTATAATAGAATATAAGTAAAAATAAAATATTTGTGAGTTGTATAACCCTAATGTGGAAAATGAAAAACAAAAATCTCAACTGTTTGTTCAGTAACTTTTTGAACTCTAGATGCAAAGGTTTGTGATCTAGAAATGAACCTCACCTTGTTTCTTTTCTGAAAGGTTTTACTTGTGCTTAGAAATAAAGCCAAAATAAAACCTGAAAAATTGCAATCTTTAATTTGTGATCATTTTGGAGAAGAAGGTGGTCAAGGTATGTATGAAAAATAAATAAATAATATGACCAAAATTTTCTCAGATTAAAAATAATAATTATACTGCTGGCATAAATTAACTCCTTTTAAACAAAGTACTTCCCTTTTTAAAGGAAAGGACTGTATTTTAAAGGATTTCTGGGTGCAAATTCATCTAAAGGCTAACAAATAAGTATATTTTGGCTGAAAAATCCATATTTATGATTAAATACTAAAATTGATCAGGCATTTTTGGAAAACCTGAGGGAGAGATTTCATTAAATTAACAAAGACATAGCTCATAACCCAAGTGAAATATTTTCACTTTATTCATATGGTGTCACCTGTCTTTAAAGTGACAAAACTAATTAATAACCATAGTCTTCTACTATAAAAGGGGGAGAAATATGGAACATTTTCCTCTTAGCTAACAACTTCTTGAGCTGACATTTACATAATGCATACTCCATCTTATGAAAAATTGTATCTATAGACATAAATAAACACATACATTCTATTCTTCTGTCTACCTAGTTATCATATACCTACTAACATTATAATCCACTTTTCTCTAAAAACTTTGAAGACAGTTCTATCAATCTATTGTGTAGATAATATATATTCAATAATTTTGTTGTATTTTCCTATTTATTCTCAGCTAATCAGTACAAATTACTTAGCCTACATCTAAAGTTTCAAGTTTGAAAATTGACTTACCCAACCATTTATTTTTATTAAATGGTTAATGAATCTTTAAATTAACTATTATTTTATCTTCTTTTTAATATCACATAAAAATATACAAGCATATGTCATTTTATCGTGCCTTGCTTTATTGTGCTTCACAGAAAATGCATTTTTCATACAGTGAAGGTTTGTAGCAACCCCTGTGTTGAGCAATTCTATTGGCACCATTTTTTCAATGGCATGTGCTCAATTCATGTCTCTGTGTCACATTTTTATAATTACTGCAATATTTCAAACTTTCTAATCTGCTATGGCGATCTGTGATCAGTGATCTTTGATGCAGTTAACATAATTGTTTTGGGAACCACATACCACGCTCAAAAAAGTTTACAAACTTAATAAAAAATTTATATATGTGCCATTGACTGGCCATTCCCCTGTCTTTCTCCCTCTCCTCCGGCCACTCTATTCCCTGAGACACAACAATATTGAAATTAGGCCAATTAATAACTCTACAATGGCTTCTAAGTGTTCAAGTGTAGGGAAGATTCACATGTCTCTCAAAAGCTGGAAATTATTAAGCTTGGTGAGAAAAGCATGTTGAGAGCTAAGATTTGCCAAAAGCTAGGTACCTTGTACCAAACAGTTAGCCATGTAGTGAATACAAAGGAAAAGTTCTTGAAGGAAATGAAAAGTCCTACACCAGTGAAAATGCGAATGATAAGAAAGCAAAACAGCCTTATTACTGATATAGAGAAAGTTTTAGTCATCTGGATAGAAGGTCAAACAAGCTGCAACATTTTCTTAAGCCAAAGCATAATTCAGAGCAAAGGCTCTAATTCTCTCCAATTCTATGAAGGCTGGCAAAGTTGAAGAGAAGTTTGAAGCTAGCAGAGGTAGGTCCATGAGGTTTAAGATGCCATCTCCATAACATAAAAGTGCAAGGTGGCATCAAGTGCTGATGTAGAAGCTGTAGCAAGTTATCCAGAAGATTTAGCCTTTGTTGAAAGAAGATGCCATAGGACTTCATAGCTAGAGAGGAGAGGTCAACACCTGGCTTCAAAGCTTCAAACTGCAGGCGGCTGACTCTCTTATTAGCAGCTAAGTTGAAACCAATGCTCATTCCCTTTTCTGCAAATCCTAGACCTTTAAGAATTAGGCTAAATCTACTCTGCCTGTGCTCTATCAAGGTGCAACAAAGCCTGGATAACAGTAAATCTGTTTACAACACAGTTCACTGAATATTTCAAGCCTACTGTTGAGACCTACTGCTCAGAAAAAGAGTCTTCAAAATACTACTGCTCACTGACAATGCACCTGGTCTCCCAAGAGCTCTGATGGAGAAGTACACCAAGATGAATGTTGTTTGCATGCCTGCTAACACAACATACATTCTGCAACCCATAGATCAACGAGTACACTCAACGTTCAAGTCTTATTATTTAAGAAATACATTTCTTGAGGCTATTGTTGTCATAGACAGTGATTCCTCTGATGGATCTAGGCAAAGTAAGTTAAAAACCTTCTGGAAAGGAGTCACCATTACAAATGCCTTAAGAATATTTTTGATTCATAGGAGGAGGTCAAAATATCAGTATTAAAAGGAGTTTGGAAGAAGTTGATCTCAACACTCATGGATGACCTTGAGAAGTTCAAAACATCAGTGGAGGAAGTAACTGCAGATGTGGTGAAATAGCAAGAGCACTAGAATTAGGAGTGGATCCTGAAGATGTTACTGAATTGCTGCAATCTCATGATAAAATGAACAGATGAGGAGTTAATTCTTATGGATGAGCAAATAAAGTGGTTTCTTGAGATGGAATCTACTACTGGTGAAGATGTTATAAACATTGTTGAAATGACAACAAAGGATTTAGAATATTACATAAATTTTGTTGATAAAGCAGCAGCGGAGTTTGAAATGATTGACTCCAATTTTGAAAGAAATTATGCTATCAAACATCACTTTCTACAAAGAAACATTTTGTGAAAGGAAGAGTTAATCAATATGGCAAATTTCATTGTTTTATTTTAAGAAATTGCTACAGCCTCCTAAACCTTCAGGAACCACCACCCTGATCAGTCAGCAGCTATGAACTTTGAGACAAGACCCTCCACTAGCAAAAAGATTACTACTCGCTGAGGGCTCAGACGATGGTTAGCATTTTTTAGCAATAAAGCATTTTTAAAATTTAGATAGGCACATTGTTTATTTTAGACATAATGCTATTATATACTTAAAGACTACAATATTGAGTATACATATCTTTTATATACACTGGGAAAAAAATTGTATGACCTGTTTATTGTGATATTCACTTTATTGCAGTGGTCTGGAATCCAACCTGCAATATCTCTGAGGTATGCCTGTATTTAGAGGCTAGGATAATTCTATAAACATGAGTGAAGATGAATGTCGAAAGGCTGGCATAGGAATGTTCTTATGGATGAATGTACATATTTATATATAATTTTGATTAGCTAAAATGCATTTATTGAAAAATGATAGTTCACTTTATGCTTAATTTCATTAATCAAACAAAAGAGAGAAGAGGCAAAGAAAAAAAAGGTTAAATAAACAACACTGAATTCTAAATGTCTAATCTTTTTCACCTCTTTTTTCACCAGTGGAGTTTAATCAGTGTTTTCCTGAAACCTTTTGCCAAGACTTAGCAGTAAACATTCATTTTTGTGAAAACAGGTTAAATGTATATTATGGGAATGATTTAGCAGAAAAGAACATCTGCCCCTTCTTATACCTGAATATCAAACTGCAAATTGCAATTTCAATAACTCATTCCTTCTATTTCTTTTAAAGAAGAAACTTTAAGTTATCTTTTAAACACAGACTGGCACATTTACTAAGAATCCTAAGGCATACTTTCCTTACATACATTTCCTGTGGAGGAAATGAGGCTATATTATCAAGGTTTCTTAGTTTGAACATTTAACCTAAATTCCACTACAGAAAACATCTACAAAACTATTGGAAAGATGTGGTTATAATAGTCATCTTCAAAGTGACACAATCTAACACATATCAATAAAAAAGTTATGTGTTAGATAGTTTACAAAACAGGCAGAAAGAGCACTGGAATATAATTATGAACAAATCTTTGGTTCATATAAACAGAAGGCATTCTTTGGGGGATACATAAACAAGTTTTTATTTATAAAAGTTTATTTTCTATTCTGTGTTTTATCTTCCTATGAAGTTATCCAGTCTAAAAGAAACTTTATGATTAGTCTCTATAACTACAATTGTTACTTCTTACACAAACAGATTATCACAAAAAAGAAGAAAAATAGCAGTATTATAATTAGCATTTTCCAAATTTGTGCTTTTGCTTTTAGAATATCATTCTTAAAATTAAAGTTTAAATCCTTCTTTAATATAGCATCAATGATTAGAAGAAAATATTGAATTTGGGATAGATCAATTAGACAAATATTTATTGGATATACAGAATTCTAATATCTTGCTATCCAATACATGAAAAAAATAGACACATATAAATGTAAAATTATTTGTAACACATTTTGGGCCTATATTTTGAAATATCAGAGATGGCAAAATTTATCTTGGATAATAGAGAAGTCATTGAGTTTTGCTAGAAAGTAAATAAGGATGTTAAATTAAAATTAATATTTACTCAGTGCTTACCATAGAACATAAATAAGAGAAAAGGCCCACAAAATATAAGAACTTGTCTAAAAACATATTCCTGATGAGTAGCAAAATCAGGGTTTTGTAAGTGTAGTTGATTCCATTTAAACTGATGCTCTTAATCATTTTGTTTTGTTTTTTCTTTCTTCTCTACAGTGTTGGTTGATTGGTACTACATAAAATTTTTCCTTACAATACAATATTACAAAAGTGAGATACTTTTCAGAGCTTTGATTTTTTAACCTTGTATGAAGCAGCAGGTGAATTACTAATACAACTTTAGAAGATGGTTTTGGTCTCTTCTTATGAACTTTATTGAATTTAATGTGCAATAAAGTGTTTATTTATTTAGGCACTTGACATAGCAATTAACATACATCAGATACATGCTAGAATCTTATAAATATAAGTGTATTGAATACGCTTGATTGTTCAATACCAACTTTGAGGCAGGTACTAGATAAGGAATCCTAGGGATGGAGAAATTAAATATCTTGTGTATGGTCAATTTAACAGCTAATAAGACTTGAAGCCAGGTTTTGAATGAAGGCAGACTGGCTCTAATCAATGTTCTTAAGCATAGCACTGTGATGCCACTGGAAACTCTCATATTCAGGGATCATATTAATAGTCTTCATCTGTTTGGAGGGCCACCTTAAGCCTCAATTACAAGGAACTCAGGTTTATATAAATAAATGGATATTGCTGTAATGAAAGCTACCTCATTATCTCAGTTTGCAAACTTAACACTGAGGATGTTTGTTTTTTTTAGATTCTTTGCCTGCAATTAGAACATTCTATAATAAGGTAGTACCTTTCTCATGGTTCATGGCCTAAATGGAAAAAGGTTCTTTAGGTAGGATTCATTGGTAGACTCAAGCAAGGCTTGTACTCAATTTTCTTGAAGACAAACATATAAAAACTTGACTACATTAAAAGTGCTAAATAAACATAACAAAATGTTAAAAATCACTAATTAATCTGTCACTTATGTTTAGTAAAAACTTTTTTTTCCAACTCACTCTTTTTCCTTTTAGAGTTATAAAAAAATCCTCCAAACTTCCCCACGTGGTGAATCCAATGCTCCATACAGGTTGGAATAAAAAAAGGGACCTTTGAGTTTTGTTTATCACTCAGGTGACAGCATCTGGAAATCTATTGGGTTATCCTCTTTGAACTGCAATTAACAATAACAACAACTATGACAAATAACATCTGTAAAGCATTTGCAATGTGTCATTTAATCCTCACAATAACTCTGTGGGCTATATACTCTTCTTTTTCTGTTTTTTTTTTAAGTACAAGAAAACCAATGCATATTACTGTTTCTAATGCTGTTGTTGATGTTATTGCAATACCTAGTAAATGACCTAGCAGGGATTTGTTACTGGGAATTCGGGCTCCACGGATCATGTTCTCTCATCACTAGGCTGTCCTGTTTCTCCTGTACTAAATGAGGGTTTGCAACTTGTGCCCTATGGATTCATGAAACTTCCATGGATGTTACTCTGTGCACAATGCCAGGATGGACAGCTGAGCAGGAGAAGAAAGCCACTGAGTGATCACCATATCTTCATCTAGCTTTCTTAATTTATCACAGCACTCATTTATTCATGTATTCAACATTGAAGTAAACAATTTTTGTGCATGTTCTCTGTACCAGGCAAAAGTAGAAAGTAAAAGATGGAAGTCATATCTACACACAACATTTTTCTAGATTTTATCAGTTCTAAGAAAGCATAAGTTGATGTTTTCAGCTCAGAAAAGAATACAAACCGGACACATTTTACTTGAGAAACATATTGCTAAGGACTTCACATAATTTAAAGCTCTCATAATTCAATGCAAATATTGACAAATGTTGATTGGTATTTCTGCCTACTTTCTAAAGTATTTTCACTGTGTAGAAATAACATAAACATAATTTATTAGTCATCTAACCCTTCAACTTTGATGTTAAGCTATTCTTTATGCATTTTTAATATAAAGGTTTCAAATAATTTCTAATTTTTTGAATAAATTGAACATATGTTATTCTTCTACAGTGATAATTTTCAAATCCACATAATTTAATTACACATAAAATGCAAACTCATTCACTATACATATAAAATATAAAGAGAGGGTGATAAATTGTTTCCATGGTTACATTAGTTCCTTATCTTCTAAATTCTATGGAGAAAATTATTTTGTTGCATATAAATGTGCAATTTTAAATTGATTGGTGGGATTGAGTCCTTTATATAATTAACAATAGCAGAAGCAAAATCCTAAAAACCACTACTGTGTTTGGCTATTAAAACTGACTAAACTAAAGAGAAGCTGTGAAGTTTAGGAAAAGGCAGGAGCCACATCCTCCCCCCCTCTGATCTCTCTTTCATTTGTATAACAACTGAAAGTTTTTGTGCTACCCATACACAGGGCAGGAAATCACCAAGGCTTCGGTCTAAGTATGAGCTAAGCATCATTGCATCACTTATTCTTTAACTGTTCTCTTTTGATTGGAAAAAGTTTCTATAATGATATATTCCCTCAAGTTCTAGGTCTTGCTTAGGGTTCTCCAAGACAGAGATAGGTCTAAGCATATATAGGACTCAACATAGAGAGTGAGCAAGAAGGAACATAGTAGATTTTTATTACACTTAGGGATGTGTTTCTAATTATTAAAGCTCCAAGAATAGATGAATTCATATTATCAAAATGATGAGTATCGATGGATGCCATTTGGACTCCAGCGTGTCAACGTAAATACTCCCCATAGTAAGAATATCATGATATTCCTGACCTTCAATCAAGAAGATATCTTGTATAAGATGTATAAGTTGCTTGGAGGTAAGGACTGCATTTTATTCATCTGCCTAGTCCTAATTGCCAAGTTGATTACCTTCTACTCAGTAAACATCAGTTTTTAAGGTTTAACTGATAAAAAAATGAGATTATAATATAAAACTGACTGTTCCTGTTTAAAACCTACATTCTTATGTTTAATTAAAAATATTTCTCTGAATAATAGTCTGTTTTATATTTTATATTTTTTATTAAGTAAAAGCTTAATAAAGAAAAAAAGACAATGACTTTTAATTTGAAGGGTATTAGAGCCTGCCTAGTCCACTAACAGCCTATTTTGTCAATAAAGATACTATTTGTTTTAAAATATGGCATATGCTATTTATAATTTGAAGACTAGAGGCACAATCATCAAAAAGGAACAGAATGTAGCTGGCACTATGGGAAAACTATAGGCTTTGATGGTAGACACTTCTACATTTTAATTCCACCTCTACTTCACACTAGCTGTTGGACCTTTTAATCCTTCTAAGCATCTGTTTCCAAAGTAGATTGGTGATAATAATATGTACTTCACAGAATTATTAAGAAAGGGTCTGGCACATAGTAGGTCCTCAGTAAAGGTTAGTGTGCATTTTTTAGAAGTTGCTATCCAAAATGTGCTAGTGACATCTAGTGGTAAGGTTTGCAAACTTCAAGAATACCACTCTTGTAACTCACAGAGCCTCACAATAGTGTCATGCATCCATTCCATCAACAAACGTTTATTAAATACCGCCTGGATGCCAAGCTCTTTAACTATGCTCTGGGGATTGCAAAGATGTGAAACACAATCCCTGCCCCAGAGAAGCTCTGACTTTAGTAGAGCAGACAAATGTAAGCCAATCACCATAAAACAATATAATGATTTCTACAATAGCAATAAGAAAAATAGTTAATGTACTACAGAATGGGTAACTTACTTTGCCTAAAGAGACAATATTTGGACTGGATCTTAAAGGATGAAAAAAAATTCATTATAGTTAAGCTGACGAAGAGCTGATTTGGAGATTTCTAAAATGGTAAGTTAGGCCATATTTGTTAAAGTCTTGGTTGATGTGCTAAGGAGTTTAGGCCTTATCCATGTGTGACAGGAAGGAAGTAACATTCTCCCAGTAAGATTATATTCATAATTACATTCAAACAATAACATGGAGGATAAATTGGAGATAGGGGATATCAGAACTTGTAGAACCATTTAGGAGGTTATTATGATAATTCCCTTGAGAGGTGATGCAGCTCCAAACTCGCTCAGTAGGAATTGGGATAGACAGAGGAAATATAACTGAAAGAAAATCTAACATCAGAATAGAGTCTGCATAATAACCTTGAGCATATGGAGCGTAAGGGAGAAAGAATAAGTAAAATTGAGCCTATGATTTTTGGAATGAGTGACTGATGAGTAGTAATACCATGAAATGAAATAGACAATAGAGCAGGAGGAACTGGTTTATAGAGGAGAGAAGGGTAAAGATGATCAAGAGTATGAACTCATTATCTTTGCACATATTTTTTAAATTTACAGAATATTCCAGTAGAAATGCCTACAAAGTAATAAATAGACAGAAATATCTGAAAAGAAACCTAGGCTGTGGATAGATAAGTTTAGGAACCATCAGCATACAGCTAAACATGACCTATTTAAAGAGATGCTGATAATGGTTGATCACATTTTAGGTGAATTTGAGGTATGAAAAGATAAAATAGTGAGAAAAAATATTAATAAGGCTCATTTTATGGGAAAATTTTAAAAAATATGATCAAATTTTTAAAAAAATTTACACATTTCATAATTTCAAAGCTGGTGATCCAGGTCAATTTTAAAGTACACTTAAGGTGGTGTACAATAGGACCATTCATCTGGTTATATTACCCAATATCATCTGTCAGGGTTAAATTATGCAAGGTCTTCAGGCATTCATCATATTCATCTAATGTGACCATCCTGAACTGTAATTCCCTTTTGAACAAATAAGAATGATTCAGGTGCAGAGAGGGTTAACTGAGTGTCCACTGTTATATAATACATGCAGATTTAGTGCACGGATTTTTAAATGACACTGTTAAATAGTATTTAACCTAATCTGTGATAATTAAGGGCACTTTTTAATATGACACAAAGTGATATAGGAATTTGAGGACTTAGGGACTGAACATTAGCATAGAGAAAATATTAGTCAAAGGGAAATAAAATGAACTGATAGAAAAGGGTTTTTTTAATTTTCTGTTAACATGATAAGAGGTAAAGAATAAGTAAATAATTTGAACTTTAAAAATAAAAGAGATCATATATTTTTAGGAGACCACAAATTTGTTGGTATTTAAGTGATGAAATAGGACGAATAACTATTCTTTTCTAACCTGACAACACTACCAGTGTAAAGTTAATATCCTAAATTTGTGAGGTAGTCTGCAATAATAAAACATTAAACCAAGCTGGGCTCTTTTCCCAGAAAATCACTGAAGCAAGAAATACGTGTATCAGGAGACAGGAAAAGAGATAGAGAAAAAAGAAGACAATAAAACAAATAAATGGAAAGAAAACTAGGTGGCTAAATTTAATGGGATAAGTAGAAAACCTGTGTATTTTCTATTCAATAAAAAAAAAAAAATTTCCCCTCAGACACAGGAAGGACTGCACACTAAGCATAACCAGAGTTTGAGGTTATGAGGGGGAAATGCAAATAGAACTTATTTCATGCAACTGTGGTGAAAGCATTTTATACCTCTGCATTTTCTTTTTTAATTTTAAAAAAAGTTTTAAATTACATAAATGTTACATAAAAAATATAGGAGATTCACATATGCCCCTCCCCCTTCCATTCCCCTTTCCCCTCCCCCTCCCCCTCCCCCTCCCACACTTTCCCATATTAACAATATACCTTTGCAAACTGCTTAACCATGTTTCTATTTTTATTTTTTATTTATTTATTTATTTTTAATGATGTATTTATTTCTCCCTCCCTTGTTGTTTTGTGCTCTCTGTCTGCTCTCCGTTTCTATTCATTATGTGTTCCTCTGTGTCTGCTTGTTTTCTTTCTTTAGGCAGCACCGGGAGCTGATCCTGGGACCTTTCGGAGTGGGAGAGAGCACTCAATTTCTTGCGCCACCTAAGCTTCCTGGTCTGCTTCATCTCTTACTGCCTCTCCTCTGTCTCTTTTTGTTTCATCATCTTGCTATGCCAGCTCTCTGTGTGAGCCAGCACTCCACGTGGGCCAAAATGCTGCATTGGCCAGCTAGCTTTCACCAGGAGGCCCTGGGAATTGAACCCTGGACCTCCTATATGGTAGGCAGGAGCCCAATTGCTTGAGCCACATCCTCTTCCTTTAACTGTGTTTTTAAATGTTATGTTCACCTAAAGTGTAATCAACCATTATCAGCATCTCTTTAAATAGGTTATAATGGGAATAAATGAAAGTATTTATTCTTATTTATTTTACCACTGTATTTATTTATCACTCCTCAAACATATGCTAGTTAAATAAATAAAAGGCAAAAGGAATCAATGAATGATCTATGCAGAAAGGACCCTGTATATGTTGCCCTTAACTCTTATTAATCCTAAAGAGGAACAAGAGTCAACTCAACAAACATTTATAGGGTGCTCATTATATGTCAGGAAATATACCGGGTTTTATGGGTTCAAGCTGAATAAAACCCAGTTCTCCAGGAAGTCATAGTCTATGTGACATACTGGTAGACACATAAGCAAAAAGATTCTAAATATAATGTGATTTCCATAATAACATAATAGAACTATGTATCAAGTGCTATCTTAGCGAAGAGGAGTCCCTGACAAATTTTTCCTTGAATAAGCAATATCCATCTGCAATGTAATGCTTCGTAAACAGCTTTACAGACAGCAGACAGAATCTCTACTGTCTTTTATTAATTCAAGGTAATAACAAGAGTAACAAAAAATAATAATGTTAAAAAGTTTCATACAGACATTGAGATGGTTTTGTCATATGAATTTCATTTTCTCTAATCATAAAAATTTCATGGGTTAAGTTACCATTACTAATCTTATTTTCTGAATGTCGCTGAGATATAAACAGTTTAGGCAACTTGTTCAACATCACATTGCTAGAAAGGGAAGAACTGGTATTAGAAGCTCCAAATTCTGTGCTCTATGAAAAGCCTACTATGCTACACTGCCTCTTAGTACTAGTCACTCCTTGATTTATTGATAATTTAATGAATTTTTGTCCCACAGTTGTTTTTGTCTGCAAACCCTCTACAAAATTCTTACAGACTATATTCCGGTGCTCCTGTGAAGTCATTGGCTCCATAAATACCCAAATTGTTTGCAGCTTCTTTTCACCTCCTATTAACTGAGTTCTAAATTAAAAGTCTATGAATTACTCCCTTCTCAAATTAATACCAAATTTTCTGTATACTCCAGGTAACACCTCATTGCTCATTTAAATTTCTTTCACTTTCCAATTTCTTAAATATGCTTGTCAAACACATTTTCTTATTACCAACTCTTCTTGAACTATTTTCAAGATTGACATAACCTCATTTATTCCATCAAAAGTTATTCACAGGGAGCAGATGTGGCTCAAGCAGTTGAGCGCCTGCCTCCCACATGGGAGGTCCCGGGTTTGATTCCCAGTCCCTCCTAAAGAAAAAAAAAGTCCTTCACAGAGATTAGTAATGTCTTTCTCAAAGCAACATTGGAATATCACTTGCTTTACCTGAAACTTTTTTACTTCTCTATACTTTTAATATTTTTTATTAGATATTACTTATTTTCAGTATTCTTTTTGACCTTTACAGCCAGAAAGTAAAGTAGAGCTAATAAGTTTATTAAATGTAATTTGTAAGAGAAGACAGCAACAAAATCTTTGATAGGCTACCAGTGTGAAACAAGAAGAGGACAAAGAATTATTTCTCCATATTTTGTAAAAGGCTGCTAACATGTTTGTACATATATGTACAGAATCTTAAAATTGATTCCATTTGTTTCAATAAATGTGTTAAATATCTAAAATTCCAAACTTCTAGAAGATAAATCTATAATATAATTAATTTTTACATAGCCAAGCATAGGAAAAAATATACAATTTGGTTTGATCATGGCATCAGTTAACAGGCAGACAAGTTAAAACTGCTAAATATAACTAATTTACTCATTTTATAAGTAACATTTTTGGATACTTACAATAAGAATACAAATTCAAACAAGTCATTACATTTTCTCTCAAGAAATGTAATAGATACTATTCCTCAGACTTATTTGTTATTGTCTAGGTCTAATACTGTGATAAAATGTACAAGCAAATGTATTGAGGGTTTTCCTATGCAGAATATTATCTGATACTTCTCCTTTTAGCATACAAAATCAAATATAGGAAATGCTAATGTTCAGGATTCACATATATGCAACGATTTGGTTTAAGATATACAATGAATCAGATACCCAATGAATAATACCTGGATAGAAAAATGGTCTAATTTCCAATATTGCAAACATTTGTCTCCCTTTATGGGAAATAATCTTTGAATCAGTGAAAAATAGGACCCCTGTATCACACCAGATATAACAGACTGGGGGGAGAGGGAGAGTTGAGAACCTAACTTTGCAATGATGAACAAGAATTAATTAAGAGGACTAAACCCAAATAAAGGGGAAAAACTGCTGATTGCACTGACTGCTTGTTTCAGATCCACTGTTTATTTTCCTAACTCCACCACTATCAATTTAAAAATAAGAAAAGAAAATGGAAATGTTGGCCCAGCAGGAGCCAAGCCTTCATTCTAAGGAATTCATTAATAAAATATTAATATAATAATATATCTTCCCTAACCACATTTGTCTCAAGGAGAGAATCTTTCACCACAGTACCAATGGTAGATTAAAAATATAGATTGAGAGGAGTGGGTGTTGCTCAGTGGTTTGAATGACTGCTTCCCATGTACACGGTCCCAGGTTCAATCCCCGGTATCTCCGAAATATATATATATATATATTGAATGGGGCTTTTGTTATTTGAATCTTTTTTCTTCTCTCCAAAGATCAAAGAAAGTTTATTTGATTGAACCATAAGGGGGAGCTAGGAGAAATTGTAATATACTGTCTGGAATTAAAAGTGATGGTCCAACTGTAGAGTGGAAACCTGAAGCCATCATTTGGTAGTAGCTATGGTGGGAAAACTGTAAGCAATGAAGTAAATGTCTATATAGCTTACCAAGAGAGAACAATGACAGGGAGTGAATTAGAAAACAAAGATCCCACTTCCCCAGAAAAGCAGGCAGAACTGATTATTGGCTTGTTTCCAAAAGACCAAGAAATTTCATCTGCAAATGGATTCACTTGACACTATTTTATTTAGCTTAAATTTTAAGTAGATTTATATTGTTTCTATTTAAGTTATCTCTAACTTTAAAAAAATGGTTTTGGTTGCAATAATGCATTTATGCAATAGATAGGTAGGTAAGAATATGGATTATTAAAGAGGAGAGAGAGTGAAAGAAAGTGGGAGAGAGTGAGATTGAGAGAGCAATAGCAAGAGAGAAAGAGGGAGAGAGAGAAAGAGAGAGAGAGAGAGAGAGAGAGAGAGAGAGAGAAATGAGAATGTTTAGTAAGTGAAGAGTAGATAATTCCCCCAATACCAGGAGTCAAAATACCTGGTATTTTTATCTATTCATTTCTCTCTTTATGAGTTATAGTGTAATATTGAAGACTCAGGAGTCGTATCTCCTAGGTTTGAGTCCTGCCTTTTCTACTTACTAACTATAAGATTTTGGGCAAATTATTTAAAATTTTCTTTGTATCTTCTTTGAAATGACAATGCCTTTGGTGGCTATTTCAAAAGATTTTGTGAGAATTAAATTGGTTAATATGCATAAAGTGCTTACAAAAATTCCTGGTACATGAGAAGCACTCAGAAAGTATTCATTCCATTTTTTTGAGGGCTAGTTGATGAGGAGACAAGAAGCTGTATTTCAATGGGGTTTAGAGCAAAATATATCCTACTATGGATCCACAATCCCTTATCCAAAATTCTTAGAGTCAAATGTATCTGGTAATTCAGATTACTTTTATTTTAGAATGAGTATTACAGAGCATATATTATGTCTCTTGAATAACTCCAGTAGAGGTTGTAGCAACAGCTTGTAGTCAAACACATTGATATTTCTGTAGCATATGAATGTCCATAAAGTGGAAAAAAGGAAATCTATAAGTAGCTTCATATTAGTTCAGGCCAGGATTTGCCACACTATGAGCTTCAACCTCCCTTAGGAAAAAAAAAAGTATTAATTTTCCATGCATTTGGAATATCAGAGTTGCAGATAAGGAACTGTTTTACACTTGTGTTATTTTATGCCTTAGAGTTTATATTTATAAATTTTGGTTTGAAACATATTTCAAGTTAAGAGAAGAGAAAAAGAAGCTCCTAAGTAAATAGATGAAGAGAAAAGAGGAAGGTTTTTTTTTTTAAAGAGAAATAGGTAGTGTAATTTTATTATTTTAGGTTATAGTTGAAATTGTACTGATAGCTATTATTCTGAACACAGCTATTGTTCAAGAGAAACAGAAATTTTCTAGTCCTTTCAGTCTTAACCTATTTAAAATAATTGTTAATTTACTATTTTTGACATTAAAAGTTTTTTAGGAGCCAAAGAATCATAAGTACATCCATTTCTTTTCTTTTATTAGGTAATTGTGAGAGTTTGAAGCTGGATGGACCCAGAAAATCATGTTCTTAAAGCTAATCCATCCCTTTGGGTGTAAATCTACTGTAAGTAGGTCCTTTTGATTAGGTTACTTCAGTTGGGGCATAGCCTAGGGTGAGTCTTAATCCTCTTACTGAAGTCCTTTCTAAGAGAACGTAATTTAGAGAGAGAAGAGAGAAAGCCATGGAAGTCAGAAGTTGGAATCAAGGAAACATGGAAGATAAGGGAAAGACCAACAGACACTGCCATGTGCCTTGCCATGTAACAGAGGAGTCCAGGATCACCTGCAGCTTGTCTTCAGAGAGAAAGCATCACCTGATGATGCCTGGATTTGGACATTTTCACAATGTCAGAACTGTAAGCTTGTAAGCTAATAAATTCCCATTTTAAAAGCCAACCCACTTCTGGTTTATTTCTTTAGGCAGCCCAGTAAACTGAAACAGATTTTGGTACCAGGAAAGTGGAGTGCTGCTCTTGTAAACACCAAAAATGTTATAAACAAACAAACAAACAAACAAATAAAAGACTTTAAAAATGGGTAAACAGTAGATTCAGGAAGAATTGTGAGATGCTTGATAGAAAAGCTCTTAGACTGCTTTGAAGACACTGTTGGTAGAAATATGGATACTAAAGGTACTTCTTATGAGGCCTTAGAACTGATGAATGTGTCATGGCAAACTGGAAGGAGACCATTGTTTTAAAGTGGCAGAGAATTTGGTGACGTCAGATGGAAGGCAGAATTTGAGAGTGACAAGTTTGGGTATTTAGCTGAGATTTCCATACTAAATGTGGAAAGTGCAGCCTGGCTTCTCCTTGCAGCTAATAGCAAAATGTGAGAGAAAAGGGATAAGTTGAGAGCTGAGCACAAGGAAACAAGAAATTGATGGTTTAGAAAATTCTGAGCTTCCAGAAAGCAAGTCCCCCAGAGAATAGTGCCCCATGTGAACATTTAACCAAACATGGAACCAGTCAGCCTTTCAGTGCAAGTCAGGATTGGAAATGCAGTTATCCTGAAAGGATTTGTGCAAAGTCCTTTTGTCTGATGGTTGGGACCCTTGTGAGCTACATGCAAAACCAACATTTTTGTTGTTGTTGTTGTTGTTTTGTTTTTTTTGCAAGATCTGTTTAAACAGACCAGTCTGGACAAAAAAGGACAGAAAATGGACAGATTGAAGGAAAAATTACTTCTAAGGCAGAACCATGGAAACTGAGATCTGGACTACAAACCTCATTTTCTCAGGCCAAGAGAGTATACCCACCCAAGTAAATGAAAAGGGTAAGATTACCTTGGCTCTTGAAGAAGGCAGGCCTTCCACCTCCTTGTTTAGGAAGAGTGTTACCACTCCAGGTTTCTCAAATACCTGGGGGATAGCAGAGAGATTTGCCACCACCTTGATGCTTAATGAAGGTGGGGCCAAGAGCATGGCCACTGTGCAAGCCCTTGAAAAGGTGGGGCTGCCACTCCATCAGGCACTGAGGACAAGACATCATTCCATAGATGACTGCCAGATCTTGAAACCTAATGGAATATGTCCTGCAGGTTTTGGGGACTGTTTGTGACTCATGACCCCTTTTTTCCTTCCAATTTCTCCTATGGCAATTAGAACATGTATCCAATGACTGCCTCTCCTTTGTATATTGGAACAGAAACCTTGTTTTCTAAGTTTCACAGGTCTACAGCTGGAGGGGAAACCACACCTATAAGAGGTTTTGAGGAGACTTGTATTTAACATTGTTACTATAATGATTTAAAGTTTTGATATATTGTGATAGAATGAATGTATTTTGCATATGGAAAGACCATGTCTTTTGGGGGTCCAGAGGGTGGAGTGTGACAGTTCGAAGCTGGATGGCCCCCATAAATCATTAAAGCTAATCCATTCCATGGATGAAAACCTATAGTAAGTAGGGCCTTTTGATTAGGCTACTTCAGTTGGGAAATGGCCCAGGGTGGGTCTTAATCCTCTTATTGGAGTCCTTCATGAAAGAATATAATTCAGAGAGAGAAGAAAATCACAAAAGCTGAATTTAAGGAACACAGAAGAGGAGAGACCAGCAGACACTGCCAGGTGCCTTGTCATGTGACACAGGAGACCACATTTACCGGCAGCTGGTCTTTAAGGAGGAACCATCGCCTGATGCCTTGATTTGGACATTTCCACAGCCTCAGAACCATAAGCTTGTAAGCTAATAAAACCCTATTTTACAAGCCAACCCATTTCTGGTATATTACTTTCAGCAGCTCAGCCTACTAAAACAGTAATCATAATCATGTTTTATACCACTAGGTAAAGATGTGATCACTGATGAGGGAATGAGGGAGTCCTGTGATATGGCTAAAAGACAGCAATGAAACAAATCAGGAAATGCATCTTTAATTGGGCTGATTGAAGACCAATATCCAGAGAATTGTGCGTTGGAGAGCAGGAATATGTTCAGGGTGGACATAAGATCAGATAATTTGTCCTCAACTGGAGGGATGACCAAAGGATGGAAAGAGACTTGGAGCTCTATGACCAAATAGATAAAAGGAGGGCAGCAACATTCTAAGAGAAAGGAGGCAGAGTATTCTCATTGTACATTTTCAGGAATTGAATAAATTAGGCAGCTCAGCCAATGACTAAACATGTATATAGTTTGAGATTATTTTTTCCACATGAAAATAAAATAGAGAAGAAATTCAAAATGACAAAAAGTTTTTTATTTTCTTCTGTATATTTTTTAGGTACCATTTAGCTTTGATGTGTAATTAAAAAGGGAAACTTAAGCAACGTTCTCTTAATTTATATATGAATAAATACTTCTCTGATGAATGGAAGTTGCCTAATTTCAACCATCTAGAATAGTATTTTCCTTTTACATTAATTGACATAGTTAAAGGGCGAGATATAATTCCACAGTCAGCTGCATATGCAAATAAAACAAGAATGCAAAAACCAACCAGAAAAAAAAAAAAAAAAAAAAAAAAAAAAAACCCTGCAGGTTTGTGTAAGACTATATATATTTTTTAAATTATGTGAGGGAATAATATAAATATCATAATTTGTTGTTCTTTTCAAGTGAAAACATGTGCAGAGTTTAACTGATTATAAAAATAATATATGTCCCGGTGGAAAACAAAAGGAAATCCAAGTTTTTATTGATTAAAAAGTAAAAGTCTCTCTGCTATAGTCTCTTTGTAAAATCCATTTTAAAATTACAAATTATTACACATATCAAAATGTTTCTTTGGATTTTTGAAAAAGACTTAAAAAGAAGGCAAATATTTTGAGTTTTCAGAAGAACCATAAAATCAGAATCTCCATTACTTTTACTTTGCTATGCACACCAGTGAAAAGCTATTATGTCATTATGTCCATCTAATAGCTATCAATTCTTTGTCATGCAAGATCTGCCATTTGTATCACTGAGATTATATCCTATCACTCACTACATATCTTAGCCTAATTTCCCCATTTAAAGACCTACAAAAAATCTATTAAAGTAGTGTTTTTTTACATTGCAGTGGGTCTAATATGCACAGTTGTGTTTGATCAACAGGTTTTGTAACTTGTGGTCTTTTGTGAGGTTGATGGTCAAAAATTCTGGAGATACAATTGAGCACCAGTTGAAACCCCTTCACAGCCTGAGTTCTGTTGGCTTTTATAAAGGGTATTTATTTTGGGTAGAAGCTTACAGTCACAAGGCCCTGAAGAGTCCAACTCAAGGTACCATAAGAGGTACTTTCTCACCCAAAGTCTTTTGCCACGTGTTAATGCAAGATGGCTAGCGATGTCTGTGACGGTTCAGCCTTTCTTCTTCCTCTTAAGACTCCGTGGTCCCAGCTTCTTCCCATCTCAGCTGTAGGTGGCATAAGGCTCATCACTTTCTCTGAGGCTCGTTTCTTTCTGGGCTCAGCTGCTCTGTTCTCTCCACAAGGTCAGCTTTAGACTATCAGGCTCATCTCTCTTCCTGGGGCCATGTCCATGGAGCACTCTCTCTTCCTGCGTATCTGCTTCTGTGATCTCCTTCTCTGTGTTTTCACGTCCCGGGACTCCAGCACCAAAATTCAACTCCTTGTGTTCTCCCTCTCTGTGTCATTTTCTCCTTGGTGGGTGGGGACTCAACGTCCTACTTATGTGGTCAAATAAAAGCCCTAGTCTTGATTTAATAAATTAAAAGTGAAACCTCTGAATCTAATACAATCTAATACACCCAGAGGAAAAGACCAGTTTACAAACGCAATCCAAAATCTATTTTTGGAATTCATAAACAATATTAAACTGCTACAGTATGTTAATAAAAGACCAGAATTACAAGAGATACTAACAGGAGTGCTGCAGCCTGAAAGGAAAAAACAAGGGTGATAGACTTGGAGAAAAGTGTTGAAATGAAGATTTTTAAGAAGGGTAAATTAATGGGTAAAAAGACAAATAATAGGATGATATGACAACACAAAGCCAAAGGACAAAATGGATGAAGTAAGTAATGCCAGTAATAACATTGAATGTTAATGGCTTGAACTCCCCAATCAAAAGACATAGACTGAAAGGGAAGAAAACTCATTTGTCTTTATTCATAAGAGAAATATTCCTTAATATAGAAAATCTTAAGGAAACTAAATAAGTTACTAGAAAAAAATAGGCAAATCTAATAAAGTCATGGGATACTAAATGTATATTAAAAAATCAATTGTACTTCTCTATGACAACTACAAATTTAAAAAAATGGAATTAAAACATTTCCAATGGCCAAACATATACACACAAAGATGTAGACGGATAGAATGGATTAAAAAATATGAGTCATATATATATATGTTGTCTACAAGAGACTCACCTCAGATGTAAGGACATAACCAGGTTAAAAGTGAAAGGTTAGAAAAAGATATCCATTCAAATCAGAACCAAAAAAGCACTAGAGTAGTTATAATAATATCACACAAAATAGATTTTAAATGCAAAACTGTTATAAGAGATGAGGAAGGTCATTATATACTAATAAAAGGGGCAATTCAGCAAGAAGAAATAACTATACTAAATATTTATGCACCTAACTTCAGTGCCCCAAGATACATGAGGCACACACTGGCAAAGCTGAAGGGAGAAACAGATATCTCTACAATAATAGTTGGAGACTTTAATATACCACTCTCAGTATTGGATAGAACATCTGGAGAGAAAATAAAGAAACAGAGAACTTGAATATTATGATAAATGTACTAGACCTAACAGACATCTATAGAGCATTGCACCCCAAAACAACGTTCTTTTCAAGTGGTCATGGATCCTTCTCCAAGAAAGACCATATGTTGAGTCACAAGACAAGTCTCAATAAATTTAAAAAGATTGAAATTATACAAAACACTTTATCCGATCATAATGGAATGAAGCTGGAAATCAATAATGTATGGAAAAAGGGAAAATTCATTTAAAAATTGAGATTAAATAGCACACTCTTAAATAATCAGTGGGTCAAAGAAGAAATTGCAAAAGAATTTAGCAAATATCTTGATACGAATGAAAATGAAATACAACATATCAAAACCTATGAAACACTGCAAAGGCAGAGCTGAGAGGAAAATTATAGTCCTCAATGCTTACTTTAAAAAAGAATAGCTAATATTGAAGATCTAACTGCACACCTGGAGGAACTAGAAAAGGAACAGCAAACTAATTCCAAACTAAGCCAGAGGAAAGAAATAGTAAAGATCAGAGTAGAAATAAATTAAATTGAGAACAACAACAACAAAAAAAACCATTTGCACAATGAGTTTGACAAATTGTTTGAAAAACAATGACAAAAAAAAAAAAAAAAAAAAAAAGCTCAAAAGGAGAATGGTTATCTGCAGAGGATGGCAAGGCTTTGCTCCAAAATCCTAAGGGTCTGCATTGTCTTTCTGTGATAAAAGCCTGCCAGAGGCTCCAGATGGCATCTCTATTTGACATTGACTCTTCCATCACTATTGGATCTGCTGGATCATATGGCCCAGGTGGAAGGACAGCTTGCACAGAAGCCTGGACTGGTCACAGAGCCTCCTCTTATTCTAGTCCCCACTGAAAATGAACAACTTTTCTGGTCACTCAGTCAATGGGCTGCAGTAGAAAACCCAAGTGAGGAATATGTTTTCTCCAAACCTTAAAAAGGACAACTAAAGGTTTTCCTCTTTTTCAGATGCGGAAGGAGCCAGGGGCAACAGCTTCTCCTTCACTTTTGAAAGATATCTCTACATGCTCCATATCACTTGTCTTAGTCAGCCAAAGGAGTGCTGATGCAAAATACCAGAATTTGGTTTTTATAAAGGGTATTTATTTGGGGTAGAATCTTACAGTTACCAGGCCATAAAGCATAAGTTACTTCCCTCACCAAAGTCTTTTGCCATGTGTTGGAGCAAGATGTCTGCCAATGTCTGCCAGGGTTCAGTCTTCCTGGGTTCCTCACTTCCTAGGGTTCATTTCTCTCTGGGCTCACCTCCTCTGTTTTCTCCACAAGGCCAGCTGTAGACTATCAGGCGATCCTCTCTGTCTCTCTCCCTAAGGCTTCTGCTATGTCTAAGGAGCCATCTATATTCCTCTGTGTTCTTCTCCTGTGTGTTCATTTCCCGGGCTCCAGCTCAAAACTCCAGCATCAAAACTCCAACGTCTTTTATCTATGAGTTCCCTCCTACCAAGGGGCGGGTACCTAACACCCTATTGACATGGCCCAATTGAAGCGCTAATCATAATTTAATCACACCCAGGTGCAGACCAGTTTACAAACATAATCCAATATCTATTTTTAGAATTCATGAGTTATATCAAACTGCTAGACCAATGGACACTAGAAATTTCATTGATGTAGAACTTCCTTGTAATTTTGTTGGATTTATCTCCCATTCTCTGACATGCAAACACTGTTCTACACTGTTATTATTATAAAAGCACTGTGACTAATAAAATAAAGGATTTGGGGAAAAAAAACCCCAAAAGTTTGTTCTTTATGAAGATCAGCAAAATTGACAAACCCTTAGCTAGACTGATAAAGAAAAAAAGAGAGAAGACACAATAAATAAAATCAGAAATTAGAGGGGGGACATTACAACTAACCCCACAGAAATAAGAGAGCTCATAAGAGGATACTATGAACAACTGTATGCCAAAGAACTAGACAATGTAGACAAGATGGACAATTTCCTAGAAACACACAAACCATCTACACTGACTCTAGAAGAAATAGAAGACCTCAACAAACCAGTCACAATTTAAGAGATTGAAATAGTCATCAAAAACCTCCCAAAGATGAAAGCCAAGGACAAGATGGATTCACAAGTGAATTTTACCAATCATTCAGACATGATCTAATACCAATTTTGCTCAAGTTCTTCCAAAAAATTTGAACAGGAACAACCCTACCAAAATCATTCTATGAAGCCAACATCAATCTAATACCAAAACAAGATAAAAATACTACAAAAAAAGGAAATTACAAGCCAATATCTCTAATGTATATAGATGCAAAAATACTCAACAACATACTTGCAAACCCAATCTCAAAGCACATTAAAAGAATTATACACTATGATCAAGTGGGTTTTATCCCAAGTATCTAAGAGTGGTTCAACACAAGAAAATCAATTAGTGTAATAAATCGCATTGACAAAATGAAGAAGAAAAATCATATGACCCTCTAGATTGATGCAGAAAAGGCATTTGACAAAATACAGCACCCTTTCTTGATATAAACACTCCAAAAGATAGGAATAGAAGGAAGCTTTCTCAATAAGGTACAATGCATATATGAAAAACATACAGCTAGCATTGTACTTAAAGGCGTAAGAATGAAAGCTTTCCCACTGAGGTCAGGAACAAGACAAAGATGCCCACAGTCACCATTATTATTCAATATTGTCCTAGAAGTTCCAGCTAGAGCAATTAGGCTAGACAAAGAAATAAAATGCCCCGAAATAGGAAAGGCAGAAGTAAATCTTTCACTATTTGCTGATGATATGAACCTATATCTAGAAAATCCTAAAAAATCTACAACAAAGCTACTAGAATTAATAGACAGGTTCAGCAAAATGGCAGGATACAAAATTAATACCAAAAATCAAAGTGTTTCTATATACTACTGATATGCAATCTTAGAAGGAAATCAGAAAAAAAAAATCAATTTATTATAGTGATGAAAACAATAAAATATTTAGGACTAAACTTAACCAAGGACACAAAGGACCTGTACTCATAAAACTATGGAACATTGCTAAAAGAAACCAAAGAAAAATTAAATAAATGGAAGGACATTCTGTGTTCATGGATTGGAAGACTAAATATCATTAAGATGTCAATTCTTCCCAAACTGATTTACAGATTTATCAGTGCAATCTCAATAAAAATACCAACAGCCTTTTTTTGCATAAATTGAAAAGCAAATAATCAAATTTATTTGGAAGGGTAGGGGCCCCAAATAGCCAATAATGTCTTTAAAAAGAAGAATGATGTTGGAGGACTCTAACTTCCTAACTTTAAAGCATATTACTGAAACATGGACTAGAATACACTCACTGTTATTCTACTACAGACTTATTATAAGTCTAGCAATGAAAGAACTTTTATCATTGATGTGGAGGCAGTGGTCTCCAGAGGTTCTGAGGAGAGGGAGAAGGAAAAATAGGTAAAATATGGGGCATTTTGGGGACTTTGGAATTGTTCTGCATGACACTGCAATGATGGATATAGGCCATTATGTATCTTGTCATAACTTACAAAATTGTACAGCAGAGAGTTTAAACTATAATGTAAATTATAACCCACACTTAGTGGCAATGCTCTAATATGTGTTCATCAATTGTAACAAATGTACCACACTAATGACGAATGTTGTTAATGTGGGAAAGTGTGGGATGGGAAGGGAGTGGGGCATATGGGAATCCCCTACATTTTTTATGTAACATTTATGTAATCTAAGTATTTAAAAAAAAATTTTTTTTGTTTGTTTGTTTTAAGCATATTACTTAGCTACATTGGTAAAAACAGCATGGTACTGCTGTAAAGACAGACTGACCAATGGAACCAGATCAAGAACTCAAATAGACCCTCACATCTATAGTCAAGTGATTTTTGACAAGGCTGTTAAGCCTTCCCAGCTGGGTCATAAGAGTCTATTCAACAAATGGTGCTGGAAGAACTAGATAGCCATATCCAAAAGAAAGTAAAGGACCTTTATCTCCCAACACATTATACAAAAATTAACTAAAAATGTATCAAGGACCTAAATATAAAATCAACAAACATGAAACTCCTAGAAGAAAATGTAGGAATCCATCTTCAAGATATTGTGATAGGTGGTCATTTCTTAAACCTTACACACAAAGCACAAGCAGCAAAAGAAAAAATAGATAAATGGGACCTCCTCAAAATTAAACACTTTTGCACCTCAAAGGACTCCATCAAAAGGGTGAAAAGGAAGCCAACTCAATGGGAGAAAATATTTGGCAATAACATATCCCATAAGGGTTAAATACCCAACATATATAAAGTGATCATATGACTCAACAATAAAAAGACAAACTACCCAATTTAAAAATGGGCAAAAGACTTGAAAAGACAATTATCCAAAGAAGAAGTATTGTAGCTGTTTGGCAGTTTGATGTAATTATGAATTCCAAAAATGTTTATTGGATTATGCTTGTAAACTGGTCTGCTAATCTGGGCATGATTAAGTTATGATTAGGGCGTTGACTGGGCCATGTCAGTAGGGTATTGAGCCCCACCCCTTGGTGGGTGGGGAAATCAAATATAAAAGACACGGCAAAGGACAGTGTTGGAGAAGTTTTGATGTTGGAGTCTTGGGCTGGAGCCCTGGGAAGTAAGAGAGCTTGGTAGTGAGGAAGGAGAGAAGGCCCTGGGATAGAGACAAGCCATTTGCTTGATAGTCTACAGCTGACCTTGTGGAGGAAACAGAGGAGCTAAGCCTAGAGAGAAACACAGCCCTGGGAAGAGAGAAACCCAAAAAGCCTGAACCCTGGTAAACGTCAACAGCTGTCTTGCTCCAACACATGGCAATGGACTTTGGTGAGGGAAGAAACTTAAGCTTTATTGCCTGATAATTGTGGACTTCTACCCCAAATAAGTACCCTTTATAAAGCCCAACCAATTTCTGGTATTTTGCATCAGCACCTCTTTGGCTGACTAATACAAGTACCAATGGTGAAGAAACACATGAAAAAAATGTTCAATATAACTAACGATTAGGGAAATGCAAATTAAAACTACAATGAGATATCATTTCACATCTATTAGACTGGCCGTTATTAAAAAGTAGGAAAACTGTCAATGTTGGAGAGGATGTGGAGAGATAGGAACACTTATTCACTGTTGGTGGGAATGTAGAAAGGTACAGCCACTGTGGATGACTGTTTGGCAGTTCCTAAGGAAATTGAATATAAACTTGCCATGTGACCCTGCAATAACACTACTGTGTATATACCCAGAAGAACTGAGAGCAGACACGAACAGACATCTGCACACCTATGTTCATAGCGGCATTATTCACAATTGCCAAAGTTGGAAACAACTCAGGTATCTATCAACTGATGAATGGATAAACAAATATGGTGTATACACACAATGGAATATTATACAGTGGTAAGAAGAAATGAAGTTGTGAAGCATATGACTACACGGATGAACTTTGAGGACATTATGTTGAGTGAATCAAGCCAGACACAAAAGGACAAATACTGTATGATTGTGCTATTATGAACTAAATATATTATGTAAACTAATGGAATTAATATTTAGAATATAGGTCACCAGAAAATAGAATGAAGGTAGAGAATGGAAAGCTGATTGTAATCTGTGAAGAATTAGTTAAAAGGTTGTTTGCAAATCATTGGAAATAAATGGAAATGTTGAGTACAAAAAAATAATTCAATCTGCAGATATCCTAGAAAATGTAATTCTGAAGAATAGCTAATGAAACCTCTGGGCTTGGGCACTATCTTCTGTAAACAATGCTGTAAGTGGGAAAGGTAAACACTTTCTCTCATTGGTAATATGAAATATAGAATTGAGAATTCTGGAGGCATAACGATAGGTTCCAAATCTATTTTGTTGTCCTGTTTAGAATTTGTCATCTCAGAACCATCTCAACACCAACTGCCTTTAAGAGACAGGTTTGGCCTGCCTGGGATATTCATTGATTCCCATGGTATAAGTTAGAATGTAGACAAGAAAATCTCCCAATAACATTACACTAAAACTGTCTTTGAAAGGGGAAAAGATGAAGGGATGAGCAGATGATATGAATAATAACAATAATAATAGTGATTGTTGTTATTTATTTATTCCTATGTACCAGGGCCTGTTGAATGAACTTTGCACATACTACCGCCTTTTAATATTTCAACCAACTTTTGAAACAGGAACAATTATTACTCATTTTTTAAATGTAATTCTTTCAATGAAATATTGATTTATAAGCACAAAGGTCTTAAACTTCATTTATTGCCTGTCAATTCCGAGAAGGGGGAAAAAAATCAGGGATATTTCATTTTTTACTGAGTATGTAAAAGGTCCCTTGATCTCAAATTCATATTGTAAATCAGATAGATCTCAGTGCAAGCTATAATCACTAAACCACAGAAAAATCCTAGTTATAAAAGGAAGAATTTTCTTTGCCTCAGCTTTTATATCTTAAAAAAAAGATATAATGTGAGCCAATATATCTCTCCCACCCCTGCAAAAAAAAAAAAAAAAAAAATACTGTCATCACTGGGGTTATAAAAGAATTTCTTATTCCACCAAATTCTATAGCAAATAAGAAGTTGGACAGAAATAGTAAGATTTAATGTATCTTATTCTGAACATTGGACAATAAAAAAAACATGCAAATGAAAGTAGCTTTTGCGAGAAAATTTTTAAAGACAACTGGTAATTGTGATCCATTTCTTGCAGCAGATTTTTTATATTCACTGCAAAAAGCTTTAAAAAGAAAAACAGTTATCTTCTGGAACTTCAATATTATATAAAATATATTATATATTTATAATATAGGTAACCTCTTATATCCAAGAATGATATACTTTATACATTTTTAGTTCTGTTCATAGATATCACATATTTTTTCCTTTATCCCTTTAGAACACAGTTCTCTCCTACGGTAGATGGGACCTAGGAAAAGTAAGAGTGAGTTTTCTTAACTCAAGAAATTAATGAGTCATAAAATAGTTTGCTTAATAATCCTAATTAAGTTATCAATGGCTGGTTTTCATTTTGTTCTACTTGAAATCATGCTTGTGATAATATTCCAGGTTGATATAAAATTACTTTGAAACCCAGAATATCATTGTCTCATTCTCTGCATTGCGTTCCTATTTGTGCCCAGATTTTAAAAAATGATTTCCAATTATATGTATTAATATATATTTTGAGGGGATAAACAACCCAAATCCTATCCATCAATATTAGGAAATGCATAAAATCAACTATTTATCAGAATAAGCATTACTTTCTTTAAGGTATTATAGGTTCAAAAGGCATTTTATATAAACAGAAAATCTTGAAGTATTATTTTAAATGATTAATGCATTTAAATATAAAGTAAGTTGGAAAAATAGCATTTAACAAAATATTTAATTTTATTCCATTTTTTTTCTAATGCCTCTGCATGGGATTATGTTTCTTTAAGACTTAGAGTCAAGTCTCTTATAATTTCCTATTTATGGCTTTGGGCAAAGAAAATAAAGGCATTGAACACTGTCATCCAGTAGAGAAAATTAGTGAAGCATTCTGGACTACAAAACAGATAACAGGTTGCAAGACATGCATCATGATTTTCCCAAGAATGACACATTCATAAATCACCTGTTATAAACATTTGAACATTCCACTTATAACCTATATACTTATCAGAATTTGTTTGTACTAGCAATCCCACAAATTAGGATTCTTGATATCATTGTCAATATTACTAAATAAAAATTGTTCAAAACTACAAAAGGGAATTTTTCTAGTAAAGGGATGAATATGCCTATGATGTTTTCTGATCATACTCCTGAATAATACTTCTAAAAATTATCTAAAGCATTAATTTCCTTTCAGATGTTTAATAAGCATATTTGTAATCTGTTTTAGGAAACATAAATCTATTTATTTAAATATTCAAGTCTACCAATATTAATCTTGTCTTTAAAATTCTAGATAAAGAATGGAAACATTTTCTGTGATTGTTTTATTCATCACTTTGAGATATCTAAGTTCTGCAAATTATATAACAGTGATCCTTGACGATTCCCCATTGCACTTTATTTCCATAGCCTCTGTGATCCTGGAATGTCTGACTTCTGACAATACATCTACAATCCAAATGTCCCATTCACCATTGTATTCTGCATTAGTGTGACATAGTAGAATTTTTTAAACTAATTGTTTAAATCTGATTTAGATAGCCAACCAATATTCAATAATATTAGTTCTCTTCAGTCATGATATAAAGTCACTTATCATGTATATTTAAACCCATGATATAATATATTCAGAAAAATGGCACTTGGGCATTCTTGAGGCAGGATTGAGGTAGAGACAATCTACAACCCAAAATTATTATATATGTGCACATGCACATGCATCCACACATTCACAGATTATTCATAACTAAACACGTAATTTTAAATAGCAAGTTTAAAAAATATACACTGGAAAATATAATACCACTTAAAATAACAAAGGCATATAATCTTTTAAGAAAACTGATTGAGAATAACTTGTTTTTATCCACATTTAAAAATAAAAACCTTATATAGGAGAATAGAAGTCTTTTGAAGAAAGAAATATAATTATTTATCCCTGAGGGTTTTCTATGAGTTGTAAGATCCTACTGGAAGCAAGAAGTTTGTTTACTATCAATTAGAAATATCTGTTAAATAATCATATTGTTTATAACATTCCACTAATCTCCCTTTTTAAACAAGCTTATTATTATCTGTGATCAGCCTCCCTAAATTTGTACACACAGTACGCCTGTATAAATAAGCAAAAACACTAATGTAATTGGAGTTTTTTAAATGTAATTAACATCTATTTACAAATATTTCCCAATAATACAAGTGATTTAGCAGCTATCCATGTCTATTTCCTTCAAAAATTAATTTACATTTCAATCACTACTTCTTAATTTATATTTTCATACAACATGCAGTGTTCAAATCTTGCCTTCCTGTCTAGCAATTAGCTTCTAATAGTATTTACCACTTAGCCAAATAGCATATCATTGCCTTCTTCAATTTTCCATGCATATTTTACCTAATGTTACTACTTCAAATAAGTAAATAAAATATTTTTAATGATGCTCCTTAAACTTTCTTATAAATATTTGGTAATAGGCCGTCAGTATTGTATCCATCAATGCCTATAGGGAATATGTGTCATTTGAACCAAACTAATTCATCTTAATAAGTAATCATTTTCATTAAGTCTTTATGAATCATAATAGCATTAGGATGAGAAATTCTGAGAAAATGTTTTGAGTAAAGTTTTTTAAAACAATCCACACATAATCAGAGCATAGTGTCCATATTTGTACATATATAATAGAACACAGCAAATAGGGATCATAGATATATACATGTTGTATTTCTTAAGCAAGATAGGTTGAGACTTGTAACAGTAATTACACCTTTTATTTCTATATCATCTACCACCAAGACTTGACAGAACAGTTTTCACAACATATTCCACCTAATTATCTAAGAATTCCCTAGAGTGTCTTACCATAGAATATATTAGGCTTCCCAATCATGGGGAAACTAAAAAGAAGGGTTAGGTTGAAGAGATATATGCCCAAGCAACACAGTGCTGCCATGGAGGAAGTGAAGTGGTTATTGTGAATTTTTATATTCAACCTTTTTTTAATTCATGGATTGGGGATATCAAACGGAGAAGACATTACTCGCTATTATTAATTTTCTGACTTTACTTCTTTACAATTATCCCACTAATCTCAAGGGCAGGCCCAAATCAAGGTTCTTGACCTCTATGCAGATGTATATATTAAATTGTAGGCCATTAAACTTTGGACCAACACGAAAATCATAAAATACTTTCAAAAATGTATATTTTAAAATTATGAAATATAATATCAACATGTTCCCTACTCAAAAAATGCTTTTATAATAAATATGACACCAGAGGAAATAAGGAAATAAGCAATAAAATGTAATTGTAACTGTTTTCATTTTTTTAAAAAGTCATCAGACTTTTAAAAATGATATGAAAACTTACAACATATTAAAAACCTAAATGAAGATTTTGCCCCCATTTAACAATGGCATTATATGGATGTATGGCTTCGGCTTTCCTTCTGTGGATGCATCATTGCTATTGGACTAGGATGTCGCAGCGAGAAGCTGAATAACTCCAACTGTATGTCCCTAAAGCCATTAAATCAGTGGAGATAAATTGTGACAGTACTGCTTGGGTGTGAACTTTCACTTAGGAGACGATGAGTTAAGTTCTTTCTCTAAGTAGATCCATTTTGGTCATGTCTAAGCAAAGGCAGTTACTCTGACAAAACTGTAAAAGGCTCTAAGTTCTTTCTTACACACTGCTTATTTTTACCCCACTCTGTCATACTAACGACCATGTCCTTATTATCTTGCTCTCCTACAATAGGAATTATTGAAATCTTTATTTATGGTTCACTCTCTTTCCAGCTTTTCTGCCAATGTGAGCCAACTATTTCATGTCCCTCAAAGGGAGTAGATTATTCTGTACGGAAAATAGCAGAGAAGAGGGAAAGAGGTCTTAAGTGACAAGTTTACAAGTAACTAAAAGGCCAAATTCTAAAAACACACAACTGGAAATTAAAACAGTAAAGAAAGGGGCAAATACTGCTTATTTAATAGGAAGAAAACTACAGAAAGAGAAACCACAGATGGGAAGTATAATTTATTGTTACTTAATAAGACAAAATATATTCCCTTTTGTCTTAAAAAAATGTTATATAAGATTACCAAAAAATAAAGTTATCTTTTGTGCAAAAAGAAAATATTGATTCATTAAATCAAATATTTCACTCCACCACCACTTGCCAGCAAGTAAAGTGTTAGAGAGTAAAGTACAACATTTGAACATTTAGCATGGAAAAATGTTAATCAATGTTATGCATGACCTTCAGTCAGAATTGGGAAAGAATAACATGCATGATATGGCATTGTTTGGTACTATTAAAAGTTTCCTCTCCTTTTAAAGCTTCCATGATAGGCAATAATTAAGGAAAGTATTAAAGTCCCTGGCTTTCCCAGAAGAACTTCACCCTATAATATTGCATACTAGCTTAGTAGCATATGGCAGTGGTTTTTGATAGGAGAGTGGAGAATCTCAAATATCATCAAATATGTGCAGTGGTAGAATTTTGCCAATTTCTCAGTAAATTCTTTGAAATATTTCATTGTAATATTTGCTTCAAATGTTTTTTCCTCCCTTCTGGGGGACCCAGATATTGTTGAAATCCATTTTAACAGAAACAGTGCTTGCCTCGCTAGAGAAATAATATTTTCTTCAGCTTCAAAGGAACATGCACAAACAATATATTTAAATAAATAGGTGTAAAATGTGCTTTGGTCAAAGTAAATGAGAGTACATGTACATAAATTCCTCTCAATACATCCCCATCTCCATCATCCTCATAACATCATCGTCATTATCACCATCAACATCAGCCACTGTCACCAACCACATTACTGCAACACTATGAATGCCCCCTCTCTTCTTTCCAATCCCTCTCCCTTAGACATTCTTACCTCTTTCCCTCCCTGTACTGCTTCTAGTCTTTTCAAGTTCAAACCCTGCAAGAGAAAAACAAAACCTATTATGTTGGCAAAAATGTAGTAACCAAAAATTAGTACTAGTGCAACACTTTTTAAGTAAAAGAAAATTAGCCACTTAACAATGAAGATCTGAACATAGATAAATATGCAACACATATGTCAAAATATACCTGTATAAGTCTTCAGAGGTGGTGCCAAAACATTGCTTGCTAAACCCTAAGACTTTAAGTAAAAATACAATTTAAAGCATCTATTTTCCTTTAAGCAACGATTGGATTGTTGGCTCCCTGGTGAAACCACAACCTAAAAGATGGCATTTAAACTAGCAGCAGTATTTACAGTATATGCTACAATGGTAAGTTCCTATACTATCTCGCATCCATAGCAAACATCCTGGAGCATGCCTTGTATGTAGATGGCAGCTCACAGAGCTTGCCTACAGAATGCTGTGGGAGAGCAGTCAGATGGATGTTGAAGACAAGGTGTTGCTGGCTATAGAAAATATAATGCAGTGAACACACCACGAGGACACTATTTTCTAGAGAAGAGGGGACATTCAGAACTGTGAAAAAGGGGGAATTCCTAAGGACAAATGCATATGCCCAGACAAGAAGTATAAACAGAAACGAGCAGGGAGGTCCATATGTTTTGGCCTGGAGCTGTTATCAAAACTCATTGTATGAATAAGCTCTGAAGAAGAGACCTTGCATAGGTCAATATGCAAAGGGTAAGAAAAGTGTTTTTTTTTTTTTTTCCGTCTTTTATTTTTCTTTTTGATTAAGGAACAGATGCTGTGGACTCTAAATTTCAGCAATAACATAATAAAATAAACATACAAAAAAACAGAGGAAGCAAGCGGTGGTCCAGGCAAATGAGATTAAAGCATTAGAAACCATCAATGAAGAGGACCAAAAGAGTGTTATATCAGAAAAATATTTTTTGAAAAGGTCCTAAATATGCTCAAAGAGCTAAAGGAAAGCATGGACAAAGAACCCAAGGAAATCAGGAAAATGATAGATGGACACAAAGAATATCAATAGTGAGATAGAAATTATAAAAAGGAGCCAAACTGAGCTGAAGACCACAGTAAAAGATATTAAAAATTCCCCCAAGGCGATCAACAGCAGATTGGAGATGGCAGAAGAAACAGTTAGTGACCCTGGAAGATAAGAAATTGAAATCATCCAGTCTAAGGAGGGAAAGAAGAAAGAATGAAGAAAAGTGAACAGAGCCTGAGGAACCTGTGGGAATCCGTCAAGCATATATGCATCAATGCATATATGCATTGTGGGAAACACAGAAAGAGAAGAAAAGAGAAAAGGCAGGGAGAATATTCAAAGAAACAATAGCTGAAAATTTACCAAATTTAATGAAAGACATGAATATACACACCTAAGATATTCAACAAACTCCAAAGAGGATAAACCTAAAAAGACACCCACCACAGATCAGTGCAATCAAACTGCTGAATGCCAAAGATAGAGTATTCTGAAAGTTGCAAGAAAGAAGCAAACTGTCATGTATAGGAGCCTCAAACCTCTAAAAAGTTGTTTTGATTTCTCAGTGGAAACCATGGAGGCAAGGAGACAGTGGGTTGACATATTTAAAGTGCTGACAACAAAAAACAAAAAAGCCAATCAGGAATTCTATATCCAGCAAAACTGTCTTTCAAAAATAAGGGAGACATTAACACATTACCAGATAAACAAAAGCTGAGGGAATTTTTCACCACTGGACTGGCCCTACAAAAGATGCTAAGTGAGTTCTGCAGGTTGAAAGGAAAGGACAATTGCGAATTGATTGTAGCCACATGAATGAATGAAGGTCTACAGTAAGAAAAATGATATGGGTAATTATAAGAGCCTGTAATATATTATTTTTGGCTTGCAATCCACTTTTTACTTCCTACAAGATCTAAAATACAAATGCATAAAATGTGATGATAATCCTTGACTGGGAGGGGTTGGGGACACCTGTTCCTTCTCCAGGGACGCCTGAACCACATCTACCCTGTTGAAGGGTTGGAAGGCCCTCAGTGTGCTAGGAGAAGGGCTTGTTTTCATTCCTGAGGAAGGTGGGTATCAATCATTTTGACAAATCTCCTGAAAGGAACAACTAGCAGGAGGTGAATCTTTTTTTTTTTTCCTTTTGGTCTTGTGGCAAAGGCAGAGATTGCTCCAGCAGTTCCACAAAATATGGCATGCTCACTAGTGCCCTCTGAACAGTCTTCTGGTACCTCTCTCTTGCCTAAGGACAATGCACCATTTTCATGAGGTTCCTTGGATGAAGATGGATTGGAAGACTCCTTCTTGGAGCTTTCTGAAGGAGAAGATGATGACCATTTCAGTTACACAGAGGCAGAAGCCCTTGAAGGATAATGACCTATCAACTGAGCACTTTTCTTGGGGAAGAGAGTTGTTTAAAATGACAGCAGGAATGTTGAGAAGGAAGGGAGAGAGAATCAAATTTTACTCGATGCTCCCCAAGAGAAAAATTCATTGTACAACTTGGTACCAGTAGCTGGCCTCTTCAGACTACATTAACTAAATACATCAGGTAGTCACGGGCCAACAACTCCTACAAAACTTTGCACTAGAGAAGAATCTTATAAAAATAACTGTTATTGCACCATTTAATCCATGAGTTTATGATACTGTGCTTGATAAGGATAAAATAGATTTACCCAAAGATATCAAAAAACCATTCTCCCTTGGGGAAGATATGAAAGAAGATGGTCTTAGCACAAATGAGAGCAAAATTTGCATTGAATCTGAATGAATCTACCCTACAAAGTTTGCCTGCAATGGGTCCCTTTCCCCTTCTCCTTTGCACAATGACTTTCAAAAATTTGTCTGTGATAAAAATACTTCTAACAGTAAAAAAAAGTTTCACCTGTATTCTCTCAAGGTTTTGGCCACTGAGAGAGTCCATCTAATAGGGGGTCATCTTTGAGAAATGGTGGGTCACATAAATCAAGTTATTAAATGAGGTATTTGGTTGTTTCCAGTTCATCAGACAAACAGGATGTTTTTGACAAGGATTCTGTGAAGATGAAAGTCAGTGAGAGACAACTAGGCCATATCATTCCCATTCTGCAAACCAAAACAAGGAATAATGTCCCAACATTTTCACAGTCAGATCTATCACAGCAGAAGCAAATTTATCTTAGGCATGTCATTGCTCATATAAAAGACCCAGTGGACTCTAATCAAAGGCCCTTGAGGGAGTGATGTGCCTTGATGGATCAAGTGCATCAAATGCAGAACAAAAAAGGGCAGCATCCTTCAGACCTCATCATGCAAAACTATACCTGGTTCTCACAGAAACTCTGCAAATATACAGCCTGACTCAGTGGGTTGACAGGAACATGTGGAGACACCATCGGTTCCAGTGTCTCCCAGATTTCCCGTACAGTCCCATTTGTCTCATCCCATCAGCAATGAAGGTCCACATAGGGTCCTGTCCAGAGCAGCATTTCATTTTCTTCTGATGTTTTGTGCTTTGTAGATTTTGGATTTTATTTTTCATAAGATTTTTTATTTAAAGAACTTGTCACAATTTGGAAATGCCCATTTCTGAATTGAATTTATTTGTATGAGTTCCCTTCTGTTTTATGCATGTGTTTTTTCAGCAGTGTTAAGTTGATATAGCTGGATTGTTTTTTTTTTTTTTTTTTAATTTAAATTGAAGGCGACTGCTCCTGAAAGACAGCATTAAGCCAAAACATCCCACCTCAAGCAAAACACCCACTCTGTGCAGAGATGAAGTTTACTTCTGATGCCCCCAAGAAATCATCTTTAATGAGATTCCTCATCAGGCCACAAAACAGTGTTAATTATTGCTGATGACTGGTGAGCTGATACAAGTCATTTTTTACACTCCCTCTTACATTTTTATTTGAATCTCTGAATACCTGCCAGTATTTTAAAGTTGGCAATCCAGGGCATTTGAAATAGAATGGAATAGGACAAAATTCCTGTTGAAAGGACAAATTAAAAGCGTAAACATGCTCTCCTTTCTGTATCTACTAACTGCCTTTATTTTGTGGGTTTTTTTCCATTCTTCATTAAACTTATTTTGCACAATGGTGTTTACAAGTCTTATACATCTTAACTATGTCAGAAGACTGCTGACTAACTCTTGTGGTCTTGTGACTGTGGTTGTCTCTTGTCCCTTCTTAAAGGATTTTGTCCCCCCCAATCCCCCCCCACCAGCCCCCCAAGTGACCACCCTGCCCTTTAGGGTTCTATTGGTAGTAGTCCTGTATCCTGGTAGACATGAATATGCCTCATCAGAACAGCCAGCCTCTCTGCTCTCTTTACTGAGGAGCTGCCCTCCCAGAGTCTTGACACTAGGACAGGCTAGAGTGTCAGTGCCAAGAGCTGTCACTTGGTCTTCAGTTTCTTCTGTTGAACCCCAACTTCAAATACGGGTTGATGTGTTAGTCATAAGCTTGCCTCCTGTGGAGGAACACTTGTTTGTCCCCATCCTTAATTAATAAGAGGTGCCTGTAGACCCTGGATAGTATCACCTCCTCATTTAGTTAATCCTCTGACACAGTTTCACATAACTGCTAAGGTCAGTCTAATTTAGATATGATTAAGCCTGTACACAAAAATATTACCTGATCTTAAGGTCTGGTATTCTAACTGAAGTTGACAGCCATGTTAACGAATGTTCTAATATATGATTGTCTTAATGGATATCTTAGAAGCTTGCTATTCTCTCTTTACAAGCAGCTCTAGACATCTTTTGGAAAGGTTTTGCATTCCAGCACTTGAGCTGTTGTTCACTCCCTGTGAAGGTTGTATACAGTTGCTGTAACACACCATGTGATACTTGGCTAATGCCTCTGTCTGGTTTTGTAATTTCATTGGCCCCATATTTGTATGTAAGTAACCCATCTTAAATCTCCTACCTGATTTCAGAAACTGACACGGGAAAAGCTTGGTTATTTGAGCCACCAATAAAATTTGGATGAATGTCTCCAAGAAGTGCTTACTGTATTTATCCAATCAAGGGTTCTTTTTTCCTTAGACATTTAGATTGAGATTTAAATCCTGTGACCAAAATACAAAGGAGTTCCATTCAGAAGCAAGAGTCAAATTCTGTGATTTCAACTGGCATTTGCTTTGTCGATCGCTTTTCCAGGTTGCCCCAAATTAGCCTGATGGAGTGAGAATTTCCACACTTCTTCCTTTGGAACTACTGCATATTTAAAATTAAATGTAGCTGGAATAGCTGGCATTGCAGCTGTCTACTTGTTTATTTCTTTGTCTGAGGAGATTCCCCAGATAACCCAAGCAGTAAAGAGATTGCATTTTACTTAGGTGAACATCTAAGACTCATGTCCCCGCCTTCCTGGTGCAGGATGGTTTAAATTTGAATGTGTAATGGGAGCGTTGCCTTTGTCAAATCAAATGACTGAGAGATAACTAGAAAACATGACAATCACATTTCCTCTCTGCTTAAATAATTCTGTTTTTCTGAAGCTTTAGCTGCTTAATTAAATTTATTGGTCTGGAAGAGGAGAGAACTGTTTTCTAGTGGTTAACATTGTATTCTTTAAGAAGAAAAACAAATCCAAAGAAAACTCATTATCTGGCATGTTTGCCTTAAAGATGGCAGTGGAGGAGAATCTGGCATTGTAATCTCTTTTTAAATTTGTATGTCTTTCATGTTTGGTGTTGACATCTACATCTAGCTTTTCAGGTGGAATTTTTGCTGTATATTTTTTTGAGTAAGGTTTATGCACATTTAACTTCCTAGCTTTCTTGATCCATGACTACATTCTCAACACAGGGGTCTTCAAAAAGCAGAGTAAAAATGTGCTGTTACATAGTTTACTTTTAAGGAAAGAGCCTGAAATAAACTAGTTTCACATCAAATGCAGGCCCTGATTCACTTGAGTTGTTGTCAGGATCAATTATGAAACTGAAGTTTGATGCCTCCTCTTTATCATGTTTTTTCCCTTGTAGCAGTTGTGTTTAATATCATTAGAAAGAAATAAAAATTCTTGTCAATGAAAAAAACGTAATGATAAATTAGTGGTTTGGGACATATAATGTATAAATATGTAATTTGTGATAAGAACTATATAAACGTAGAGGGATGGAAGAGTTTCAGGACCATATTTTATATATGCTATTGAAGGTAAGTTGGTATCATAGCAAAGGAGACTGTTACAGATATAAGAAACTAAATTAAAGCTCCAAGGTAACTATAAGGAAAACATCAGAGAATATATAAGCTCAGAGAGAGAGACAGTAGAGTACAGGTTACCAAGAATGGGGGGAGATGACAATGGGGATTTAATGAAAAATGAGTGCAAAGTTTATGTTTGGGGTAGAGGGAAAGTTCTAGTAATGGATGGTGGTGAAGGTGCTGCAACATTGTGCATGTGATTAATTCCACATTGGGAGGGGTTGAGATAGGAAGATTTAGGTTGTATGAATATTTTCACAATTTAAAAAATAAACTAAAGAGATAATGATAATTAAATGTAATACATGACACTGGATGAGGTCTAAGAATGGAGAAGAAAAGGCTGAAAAGGACATTGTTTGGATGTAAGAAAAAAATGGGATATACAATGTAAGCTTTATATCAAAGCTAAATTTCTTGAACTTGATAATGCATTTAAGATGATTACATAAGTGAATATTCTTATTTGTACATGGAAATATTGTGTGTGCAATTCAGAAAATAGATTGGTTATGTAGGTTGGTAGATAGACAGACAGACATGAAAATTCCCCAAAACACAAATTTTGAACTTTGCAAAGCTCGTGTATTTTACATTGCTTTATATATCTTAAAGATAGTTTATTCTATAGTTTGTTTGGAGTGGTAGTTTCACTGACATATGTAACTGTCAAAATTAATATACACTTTATATTTGTGTATTTTGTTGTATGTAAATTAAACCTCAATTTTTAAAAAGTACTTTAGGGACTATTAATTCCTCCTTCTCTTCCTGACACCCATCCTCCTGTCCATCTACTACCACAATAAAACAAAGCTATTAGGATTATATGGGCACAGAATTTTCCCTTTCTCAATTGAGATCAAATATCCTATATTTCTATGCAACAAGAAGGAAAAGAAAGGAAGAGTAGAAAAAGTATGAGAAGACACTATTTTATCTCTGTGCAGCAGAGAAATGAAAACTAAAAATGACCATCTATTTTATTTTATACACATCTTTAGAAGTGTGTTTTAGAGTATATTCCTTAATAATAATGTGCCTTCTTTTTAGCAATAATCTAGCACACACAGTATTCACTCAATAAATATTCGTTGATGGAGGGTATATGGAAAGGGGAGGGGATGGGAGTGGAGGGAAGGGAAGGGAAGGGGTCAACTGTGGTAAAATGTTAAAATTGGAGGATTCAGGTATGGGGGGATGGAGGTATGTTGAATTCTCTGTAGGGGGGTGTGTGTTTTTTTGCAACTGTTTGAAATTATTTCAAAATAAATAGTTTTTTTTTTAAACATGAAAATAAACTTCAGGAGAATGGTAAGTCAGATATATTAAATTTTCTGTGAATGTTAAGAAGAGAAAGGCCAATTCTGCCTGGGAATGAGCAGGCACACAGAAGACCACAGAGGAGGGCTAAATCTGAACAGTCTTGGAGGTGGAGAGGGGAAACAGGACTGAGAATAGTATGGACATATTGGGACATGAAGTACTCTCAAAACCTGGCTACTCAAAGTGTGATGCAGGGATTAGCAACATGTCATCACTTGGAAATCAATAGAAATGCAGACTCTCAGGCTCCACCAAAACTCACTATTCAAGAATATGCATTTAAATAAAATTTTCAGGTGATTCACATGTACATTAAAAGTTTGAGAAGCACTGTTCTAAAAGGTTTAGGAAATGTGAGTGGTTCTATTGGAATGTACTGTGAGTTGGGCATAAAGTGGTAGGAAAATAAAGCTGAAGAACTGGCCAAATTGTGAAATCTTTCAAGAGAAGGAATTTGGACTTGCTCTTTAAGCAAATGCTTACTTTGACAGCATATTTTGAAAAATGGGATAAAATTTAAGATTCCAAATATAGACATAAGTGAGGATTCACATATCCTCATAATTTAAATTAATTTAAACTAATTTCTCCTCTTTTATAAATGCTATCAGATGTTTTGGGAAAAGTACAATACAGATTGGGATATATCTTAACTTAAATAATTTTTCACATGCCTCTAAATTATTTGACAGAACTCTGGAAAACATAAATTTAATAATTTTATTATATTACTATTAAGAATTTTGATTTAAGGGAAAGTAGTTCCCTAATTTTAATGAAAAGCTGAGTAGAACATCACTTAAATTATATATTCTGCATTGTCACCAACACATACAATAAAGAAAATAGTTTATTACTCCAGTGGCCCTTCAAAAGGCTCTGAAATCATCTGGTAACTGATTATTCCTGGAAGCAAATGGTAGCCTGATTTCTGAGCTCACAAAATTATCTACGTTGACAGAACACATTTCAAAGAACCTGAATTTCATATAAAGCAAAAATACTCAAAAATTTCTGATACCTGGCAGTTTAAGCTAAAAATAAATTCTGAAGTGGTGTTTATGCTCATAATTATCAGAAATATAAGAGAGTATACTTAGAGTGCTTTTGAATTCAGACTGATGTAGGTTTAAGTCTCTAGTCTGCCAACTGTCTCCATATGCCCTCCAGCAAATTACAGAATACCTCCCAACCTCATCTTTTGTACTTGTACAATAAGGATAAATACAATAACTATCTCAAGTGATTGCTGTTGGAGATTAAATGAGATAGTATGTGCACAGCACTTAGCAAAAGATCAGGCACAGATTATCCTCATATTTGTTATTGTCTCCTGTTTATTCTCATTTTTCATCTTCATCCTCCTCCTCTTCTTAGGCTTATTTTTATTATCATTATCTTTATTACATCTCTTCTCCAGATCTCTTTGTCACCAATTTTCTAATCATGTTCCTTCCAAGTCCCTGAAAATCCAGCCAAACCATTGGCAATAGCCCATGAAATAGTGTACAAATGCACCTCCAGCCATTTCTCTTTCCAAGAAAAATGAAAAACCAGGTGACCTGCTTGATGTTCCACCCACTGGGAGGATTCCCTGTCACCACTATCCTTCACGGACAACCCAGAAAGAGGCTGCAGTGCTGCAGCTGTCCACTTTCAGGTGGTACCTGCATATCTTGCAGAACCATCCGTAAACCAGGCCCAAGTTTTATCTTCCTCAGTCAACTGATTCTAAGGAACTCCCCAAGAGGCCATAGCTGCAGGCTAGGAAAGAGAAGATCATATGGCAGGAGTGGTGGCCATTGGCATTTGGACCACTTCCTCATGTAACTTACTTATGCCTTCAGGACCCTCTCAAGATTTAATTTGAATATAACATTTACATTTTATGATAGAGCACTGCTGTGCATACCCAACTTTATGGTATGGCAGGCCAGACAACACCCAGCTCATGATGGGCAACTCAGGTCTCATGGAAACTTGGTGACCCATGGCTATGCATTTGTTCTGTACTAAGGCCCAGTAGCAGGTTATCTACAGAGGGATGGTAGGGCTTTGCTCTAAAAGCCTAAGGGTCTGCATTGTTATTCTCCCATAGGGACCTGCCAAAACTTCCAGATGGCAAATCTATTTGCCACTGACACTTCCAGCTAAATTGGATCTGCTGGATCATATGGTTCAAGTGCCAGTGCAGCTTTCACAGCAGCCTGGACCTGCTGTGAGCTCCTTTTGAGTCAATCTCCACTCAAAACTAGCAGATTTTCTGGTGACTTGGTAAATGGCCCAGAGTAGCTAACTCAATTAGGAATGTGATGTCTCCAAAACCCAAAGAGACCAACCAGGCATTGTTCCTCTTTTTTTGGTCCTAGAAGGGTCAGATCCAACAGCTTACCCTTCACTTTAGAAGATATATCTCAACATGCCCCACACCACAGGACACATAGAAATTTCACTGAGGTGGAAGGCCTCTGCATTTTTTTTTTTTTTTTTTTTTTTTGATATATCTCCAATCTTGTGATGTGCAAATGCCCTACCAATAAGTGTAGAGTAGGTGCTACTTTTTGCTCGCTAGGTCCAATAAACATGTTATAATCAATATAATGGACTAGAGTGATGTCCTGTGGGAGTGAGAGATGATCAAGTTCCCTGCAGAAAATATTTTGACATAGGGTTGGAGAGTTGATATACCTCTGATATAGGACAGTGAAGCTTTACTGCTGGCTTTGACAGCTGAAAGCAAACTGTTTCTGGCAGTCCTTCCAAACATTAATTGAGAAAAAAAGCATTTGCCAAATCAATAGCTGCATACCAGTTACTAGGAGATGTACTGATTTGTTCAAGCAATGATTCCACATCTGGAACAGCCCCTGTAATTGGAGTCATCACCTGGTTAAGTTTACCAAAATCCACTGTCATCCTCCAAGATCTTTCTGTTTTCACATAGGCCAAATAGCAGAGTTGGATGGAGATATGGTGGGAGTCGCCACTTCCTCATCCTTCAAGTCCTTGTTGGTGGCACTGATCTTTACAATCCCTCCAGGATCCTGGTATTGCTTTTAATTTACTATTTTACTAGGTAGCGGCAGTTCTAGTGGCTTCCACTAATAGCCCTCACTCCACTCTAATAGCCCTCACTCCACATGTCAGGGAACCAATGTCAGGATTCTGCCAGTTACTGAGTTTGTATATTCCAATTATGCATTCCATAACTAGGGAAGTAACCACAGAATGGGTCAGTGGACCTACTGGATAAACAGTGAGCTAGACCTGAGTTAAAACTACATCAATCATCTGACCTCCATAAGCCCCTACTCTGACTAGTGGACCACAGTGATGTTTCCCTTCTCCTGGAATTAATGTCACTTCTAAGGTAGTGTCAATAAATCCATGTAATATCTGATCATTTCCTTTCCACAATGCACAGTTACCCTGATGAAAGGCCATGGGTCTCTTTGGAGAAGGCTGGGAGGAAGACTAACAGTATACATTTTTGACAGTGTAACAAGGTCCTTCCCCAGGGGGACCTGGCCTTCCTCTCATTCAAGGGGCTCTGCGTCTGTAAACTGTATCAGTCTGGGAATTGATGAAGCGGCCATGATTCTCTGTTTCTATAATTCAAGTTAGACTTTTGTTCACTTGGCCTAGAATTCTTCTGCTTATTCAGGTCAAGTAGGAATTTAGTAGACTGCCCATCTATTTTACTTCTAAGTACCGCATGATCTATTACTCAGCACCATAGGTCTCTATGACTCAGACTCTTTTGATTGTTGCTTTGAGTCTGCCTTTCATTGTGGTAGCCACACCCAACTTGTCTTTGGACGTTAAGTGCTACCATTTGGCTTCTGCCAAGCCAGGATCCGATCATCTCCATAGTGTTTAAGGATCCCAGTTCAGTGGCAGCAGTTCCCAAGGTAATATCTGACCTACAGAGAAGAGCAATCAGAGGTCTTCAGGGAAGATGGAGTTAGTCTCACAAATTTATTCCTCACAGTCCTGGTGAAAGTGTGTCCTCTGGGCCTTCCAGGAGAGGGTGGACAGGTTTCACATGATAAATCCATTCTAGCATTCTAATCTCTCTAAGCCTTTGTATTCCCTCACATACAGTATGTCAGGGCAATTTTAGCATTTCAACCCCAGGTAATGTTAGCCATCTTTTGATCCACGCTTAAGCCAGCCACACAAACTATAAGAGCCCTTTCTAACCCCTCAAGCTGTAACACTGAATCCAGAATCTGTGCTTAATGGGCTGTATCAGTTAAGCCTGATCCAACTTTATATTCTTTCTGCCATTAACTTACACTCTTAATATCCATTCACACACATATTCCCCTAATTTCTGTCTATATAAATTGTTAAACTCATGCAGTTCTTTTGGAGTATAGCGTACTTCCTCATGGGAAACACTTTGTACCTCACCTTTGGGGGCTTATTGATACTTTAGTCTAGTTATAGATCTTAAAGAAAAGATGGGTGGTCAGAGTGGGTAATGAGAAGGTTTAGAAGTGTATTGCAAGTCAATCACCAAAGGGCATTTCATTGCAGTTTCAACTGGTGAGACAGGATTAATCTCTTCAGGTGGAGGTTGGATGGCAAACTCCTTAAGGCATTCTGGAGGTAGATGGTTGGTTCCTCAGGATAGACTGGACATCAGGAAGGTGTTTCTTCAGGACAGACCATTACAGGTATATATGGTAAAAACTCAGCAGAATTTAGGGTTTCAATGTCCCCATTGCCATCATTATCAACCCATATGTCTCCATTCCAATTTTCAGGATCCTATTCCTTTTTAATCAATGCCTTCACTTTAACAAAAGATATGCTGCAAAATTGAGTTTTTAGCTTCCGATGTAACTCTGCTGCTCTCACAATGAAACTCTGTGTCTGCTTTTCAGACAGCTCAAGGCTGCAGCTGGATGAAACAAGATTTTCTTTCAGAGTACACATATAAACATTCACATCATTCATGTGGTGCTTATGCTGTAAATTTGAAGCCTTCAGCTCATTCTTTTCTTTTATAACTGTATCCAGTGAACTGTATCCAGCCAATATAACTATACCTTTTAACTCCACAAAACTCTGTTAAGGTTTAAAATTCTCACCCAGAGCTTTTCCTTTTATAAGCATGTAAGTAGCCATAACCAGTGTTGATATTTTGCATATCTCTATTGCCAACTCATAAGTGGCCTCTTGAGTATTTGAAACAGAGTCAATTCAATCAGAATAGAGAGCCAATTGCAGAAACCCCAGAACCAATTCAGTTATCCCATTTTTAAGATTTTGTATTTCAAGGAGCACTCCCAGTACCAAACTGTATTAGTCTGGGCTTCTAGGGAAAGAGAACGAACAGGAGATATCTGTAAATATTATGAGACTTTTAGAAATTGTCTCATGTGACCATGGGCATGCATGAGTCCAAATTCCATAGGGCACATTGCAAGCCAGGAACTCTGTTGAAGGTCCTTGATAAACTCCCCAGGAGAAGCTAGCTGTCTGAAGTAGAGATAGGAGTTCTCTCTCTTCTGACTGCTGAAATCACTTCTCCTTCAACTGATTGGATGAGATGTCATTCATTGCTGAAGACAATCTCCTCAATAGATTGTAGAGGTAATCAACCATAGATGCAATCAACTCACTGATGATTTAAATCCATAAATGGTCCTCACAGTAACAGTTAGGCCAGTGATTGCTTGACCAAACAACTGAGCACCATTACCTGGCTAAATTGACACCTGAGCCTAACCATCATACCACATATCTGATAAAGGATTAATATCCAGGAATAATATTAAAAAAACCTTTCAACTTAACAACAAAAAGCCATTACCCAATTAAAAAAATGGTCATATCACAAATGAAGGATGTTGTTAATGGGGGCAAATGGGGGCAGTGTGGGGAACAGGACATATGGGAAGCCCCTATATTTTTTAATAACATTTATGTAATCTAAATATCTTTTTTTCCTAATTAAAAAAAAATTTTTAATGTTCAAAAGATTTAAATAGACATCACTACAAAGAAGATACACAAATGGCCAAAAAGCACATGAAAAGATGTTCATCATCAGTCATCAGGGAAATGCAAATTAAAACTGCAAGGTTTCATATCCACTAAAATGGCAGCTCTTAAAAAAAAAAAACAGAAAATAAGTGTTGGAGAGGATATGGTGAAGTAGGAACATTCATTCATTGCTGATAGCATTGTAAAATGGTGCAGCTGCTGTGGAACAGAAAGCTAAGTAATGAACTACCATATGACCCTGCAATCCCACTACTAGGTATATACTCAAAAGAATTGAAAGCAGGGGCGCAAACAGATATTTGCACACCATGTTCAAAGTGGCATTATTCACATTTGCTAAAAGATGGAAGTAATCCAAGTTTCCATCAACTGATGAATGCATAAATAAAATGTGGTGTATTAATACAATAGAATATTATTCAACCTTAAAAAAGAATGAAATTCTGATACATGCAACAACATGGATGAACCTTGTAGGCATCATGTTGAGTGAAATAAGCCAGACACAAAATGACAAATACTGTATGATCACAATGATTTGAAACAATTAGAATAAGCAAACTCAAAGAGTTAGTATCTAGAATATAGTTTACCAGGGGACCAGGTGGGGGAAAGAACAGGAAGTAAAGGCTTAAAATATACAGAATTCCTATTTGGAATGATGGAAATGTTTTGGATGGTGGTGATAGGAACTCAATATTGTGAATGCAAGAAACAGCACTGAAATACATATCCGAATATGATTAAAATGGGAATGTTAGATTGTATGTATGGTAACAGAATAAACATTTTTTAAAAATCTTTGGACCTATACTACACGAAGAGTGAAACCTAAGTTAAGCCATGGACTTTAATTAATAGTACAATTATTAAAATGTATTATTTTTATAATTTGTTACAATTGTAACAAATATTGCATCCCCAATGCAATTTGTTTTTGGTAGGGTTGGTATATGGGAATCCTGTATTTTATGCATGATTGCTCTGTAATCTCACAAATTCTCTAATAAAGAGGAAAAAAGTATTTTGCCTTTACTCTTTGGGTAATCTATCCCTATTACTAAGACTTGACTTTTAATGTTCCCTACCTAATACCCCATGTTTTAAATGAGGGTTCTCTTCTCTGGCTGATGGGAACTTGAATGATTCCCAGCCCTGTGAGAGGTCTGGAAATTGTCCTACTCACAGTTCTCTGGTAATTATTCTTTTCCAGCAGCAATTCTTTGCCTGGCTTTGTGGACTTTCACTCTAAATATATGCATATTGCTATTCAACCAAATATGCAGAGAGTCCCTATTCAGGATTGAATCATGTTTCCCACAAAAGGCAAGCTCAGTTCCTAACTCCTAGTCCTGTGTGTATGAACCCATTTGTAATAAGGTCCTTTGAAATTATCAGTTAAGGTGTGTCCAAACTGAATCTGGGTGTGTCTTAATCAAATATGGCTGAATTCCTTATAAGCAAAGGAAACTGGACAGAGAATGAGAAGCCATGTGGAGCAAATAGAAACTGGAAGTAAACAGAATCTGGAAGAGAAAGAAGATACTACCATGTGCAGTCATGTGCCAGAAAAGCCAAAGACCAAGCATTCCCAGTAGCCAACCCTGGAATGCCACAGTCTTCAAGGAGAAAGCATTGCCCTGATGAAGCTCACTTTTGGATTTCTCCCATTCTCTAGACCTATGAGCCAATAAATTCCCATTATTTAATCCAATCCATTTTATGGTATTTGTTTTAGCAGCTGGGAAACTAAAACTGTCCCCCGTGCAGATTTCTAGAGAACTTTTCTCTGTATAGTTCCCCTCTCTCTGATACTCTGTCCTACAAATTCTAGCTCCCCAAACTCAGATTACAGCCTCTTTAACTACAAAAATTAAAGACAATGAAGTTGTGGTTGGGTTGTCCTTTATTGTGCCATGGTCCAGAAATTGCCCCAGACAGAAAGCTGGGGTGTGTATGGCTCTCTTTCTTTCCTTTTTCTCAGGTATTACAGGGCTTTCCTGCCTGATTTTTAATGCCTGAAAATTGTTTTATACATTTTTTTTTTGCACCTCATTAGTTGTTTACAGGTAGAGGGCAAGTCTCATAACTTTGTGTATAAAAGCCAAAGTCAAGGTGAGTCAATTATTTAAGCCTGTTTTTCACCCATGAGGAAATTGAAACTTAGAAAAATTTAAGTATGAGTTTTGAGCACCAGACCTAGCAAGCACAAAAGTTAATTTTAAACCAATATTTTAAGAGTCATCCATTCATCCTTAGTCAAGTTTCTTTAAACTGATATCAAACAAAATGTTTAATATGTTATGCACTTACACAAATTTTTATAGGATGAGTCAAAATGATAGCTCAAGGCAACAAGGTGATATAGAGGATCTGGGTATCAAGACTTATAAAAGCCCAGCTTTCAAGATAGAACAGTGGCTGGGGGATAAGTTTGGAAAGGTAGATAAGGTATGCTATGTAAATTATGTAGAATGCTTTGGTCATTATTTAGGTACTGAGTTTTTCAGAGACTAACCTGGAAGTTGAAGAACTGAGGCAGGGAATCTGATGGCAAGCATTTGACAGTCAAATGAACAGAGAGTAATAAACTAGGAGGAGGCTCCATAGGATAACAGGGCCTCAGGCAATTATTTCAATGGAAAAGCCAACATAACTAGGTTATAGTGAGATTTACTAAGAATTCTTGAATTAGGACCTGGAAGTTGCAAACCTAAGTGATGGCAGAATTTAATTTGAGCAATAGAGCAAAACTGTGGAGCTTTGAAATCTATTATTTGTGCTATGTTTTAATGTTAAGACAGGTAGATTGGTTCTCTTACAGTTTCTTGCTCTGCAACATTCCGTCTTGTATAATTTGTGCATGAAACTGATGAAACAATTCAGGAAATGAAGAAATTCCAACAAGGTTGAACACAGCTTGGTATGCCCACTGTCAGCCTTATTCCCTCCCTAATTTAGATATGTATTTCTATTAGCTTTGCAGATCATTACATTTGGCATCAATTATATTACAGATAAAAATATTCAGTTGTGTATATGGATTTCTAACCTTATTCTTCTTTAGCATTCATTTTGTAGATGATAGGATTGAGATGTGTGACTAACAGATTTATAGAATAGACTTAAAAATTGAGCATTTCCCAAAGCTAATTAACCTACTTAAAAACTGCAAGAATTCACTGTTACATATATTTTCCAATCTTCCTTTAAACTTAATGAACATAGTTTAAATATTCTTTGTGATTCATTTTTCTCTCCTTTAGCCATTATATTGAAAAACATTTTTTTTTTCTTATTCTATGTTGAAATTGTAAGTCTTGAAGGAATGTGGAGAGCAAATGCCTGGAAATTTCAGTCATCAGAACTCGTGATAAACTCTATCTAAAAACAACGAACAAACAAACGTTAAAATTTTATAATCTTTTTTTCTTTTCTTGTCTCTAAAAGTTAGTAAAGCTAGTCTATGCTTGAATACCTACACTATGATTTCTTGAATCCATTCACTGGAATCTTTGGATTTCTTTCTTGCTCCCCTTTTTGAAAATGAAGATATGTCTTCATTTTCTTCACTGCTAAAGTTCTAACTTTGTAAAAATGTAAAATTTACTTCCCTGCCCTGTATCATCCAAAGTAATATTTTAACCATAAATATACACATATGTATATAACAAAAATAGTTTACATTTCTTGTATTCTTACTAGATGGCAGGCACTATGGTAAACACTTTCTATAACATTTTATTTTTCTCACAATTACACTGTGATGTAGGTGCCATTATTAACCTCCTTTTCTCATAAAAAAACTGAGGTCAAGAGAGGTTAATTAACTTGCCTAAGGAGACATAGCTGGAAAGAGCTATAGCTGAGTTTTGAACCCAAAGTATCAGAATTCAATCTTCTTTTGTAACCACTACATATCTACCTCTAAAATTAACTATTTTTTAAATGTTTGTTGAAATTAAACAAAGATTTGCTTAATAAGTGAATGAATAAATAATGCATTAAATGTGTAAGACTATTTTCAGAGTTATTTTAAAGTTCAAAGGATCAACCTAAAACATGTCATATGTACATAGTGAAGAAGTAAATGCAAGATGATAATTCTTGGTTTTGACTGACTTAGGATTTGGAAATAATTGTGAAAAAAAATTAGTCAATGAGATTGGATTCTGAAGTTACTATTCCTTAGAAAGAAATGTGAAATTCAATTGAAATATTTCCTGGGGCAGACAAAGATTAAAAGAAAATTAATGCCTCTGTGTGGGCACAAATAACATTTCATAGAGTTTGTCTGTGATTGTCATTGCTCTAGGCTAAATAAAATATTAAACTAGTATAGCACTTTCATGCCTCCAGTTTTCTAGTAGTTCTCATCTTGCTATACTTCATAAGTTAATTCCTTCTGGTCCAGGGACTTGACTCCTTATATTTTATGAGGTTTGATATAATGAAGTCCATCCTGAAACTGGATTATTTTCAGTGTTTCTAATGTTCATAGCTGGGTGATCATATTTTAGTACGGTGTCTTTTCCATTTAAGGTATGAGACTAATCAACAACATGGAACTTAGACTAAGACTTTATGTAATATTATATCTGACAACATCTAATTGTGAATGTAATTCTTAAATAGGAACTTAAAGATGCTGTTTCAGAAAACATGTATCTCTAAATATTGTCAATGAAAGGTGTACTGCTTTAGAGTTTTCTCATTGTGAATTTAATCATGTAAGGTCAGGATTAATACCTAAATTGTGGAATGTAGCATCAAAAAAGGCAAATATTTGACTATTTGAAAAAGTATTCCTTGGTGACACCAAGCTGAATGAATCATTAGTCTGTCTAGTAAGCTACTTTTTGTTCTTATCATGGAACATAAAAATAGAGAGCTTAATAAAATAATTCGAGAGGATTAATATCTAGCATATGGCTATCTATCAATCTATCTGTATGCCACACCACTGACCTCATCTCTTTCTACATCCCATCCCCCATCACCCCTTAGAACATTCTGGCTGTCTTACTAGTCCTTGAACACATCAGAACACCATAGGCCTCTGGACTGAATACACTTGACCCAGATATCTACACTGCCAACTTTCATACTTTATCAAGTCTTTGTTTACATCATTCATTCTTAGTAAGGTCTACTCTAATTACCCTAGTTGGCATTATAATCTACTCCTACATCACCTCCAGGCACATTTAAACTCTTTTAACATAATATATAAAAGTATTATTATTGTGCATTATCCATCTTCCCATGTTAGAATATAAGTGCCATTAAGGCAGAGATCTTTGTTATGTTTTCTAATGTGTCTCATGCCCAAACAGCACTTAGGTGCACAATAGATACTAAATAAGTATTTAAACATTTGTTTAATGAATGGAATATTTACTTTTCATTCATCTATGTATCTAAAGAGTCTACCAAATTTGTAGATTTATATTTTTAAGTAGTACAAATGGAATTGATTTTAGTGATCTATCAGATATAATAAATCAATTTATTGCTGTTGAAATTAAAGCAACACATCTAAAATTTTAATTTAAAATTTTAAGAGTTTCAGCATTTTCTTATCACACTATATCTCTTTATTATACCAAAGGAAGTATGTCATGTTTTTCTATTAAAAATTTGAGCAATAATCAATGACAAAACATTATAAGAAAAACATTGTTGATTTCAGGCTATGCCTTAGAACACAATTCTCGGTGATTCTGTACACGGTGTAATTACAAGAGCACAAATTCCGTCTGCTGAGTGCTCTGTCATTTCTGGCTGAACTTAACCATATGCTATAGCCACCTGGAAGAAAAGACACGATGATGGCTTTGAGGCAGCGGAAGAAATCATTTCTCACCATCTTGAGTGAAGCCTTTCTCTAACTTATCTTTTTCTGGACAGTTTAGAAATATAAACTAAATGCAATAAAAATAAAAGCATGGATTAAGCAGGAATATATCACAACACCTAGGGTGAGTCTTTACTTTTATAACAATTAAACTGTTATTTAAAAGGTTTTGTTTAGAAAGACAGAATCTGTATTATGAAATGAAAACAATAACAGATTGTAAAATGGTAAAATTATATATGATTATATGCGAGAAATTCTAAATGTATGTTTCTGACATACATGGTCAATTCCACCTTGTTGAATAAGATCTCTATGAAAGTCCAAGAGAGGTAAGCAAATGCTTTTTTTTTCTTTTTCTTCCATATGCTTGACTGACCCAAGTTTTGTTCATCCTCTTCAGTGTGTCCCAAATCATCTCATGGTAGTCTGCATTAAGATGTAGCTTCTTTTATCTGGGTCACCATTATTATTTGCAGAAGTCTCAACACTGTAAGTAATGATTTCCCTTGAAGTAATGAGTCCTTATGAATTATATTGCTAAATGGGCTTCTCCAAAATACCTGCTGCTACTTGTTAGTTATTACCGGAATGGGTGTCTCTGTCCACTTTTAGGTGCATCTCTTGATGCTTCCCTTGTTTTGTTTTATCTGCAGATTCTCTGGACAATGGTTCCTGTATACTATCTCTGTGTTGCCCACATAACTGAAATGATAAAGGAATTGCTATTTCTTGCTTTTGAAAAAAGCAGCTTTCCCTTTGTAATCAAGTAAAAAGGAGGCCACCATGGTACAAAACTATGGCTTCCATTATACTCACTGTTCACAGCTATTAAACATCACTGAGGGTTGTGGCAGCTTAAGGACTTTTTTATGCATTTCACAGAAACCATGTTGGTTACTTACAAATGAGCATTGACTTAAGTTCTGCACTCAGGATATAATCACAAATAAAACACACAAAAATCCCTATCCTCATGGAGCTTATGATCATGTTTATAATGATATTTTGTGTTTACATATTTCTATGTGAGGATGCACATATGCATAACATAATTTTGTACTATTTCACTAAATAATAGGGCAGTGGGTTCCTGCTTCCATTTATTTAACAATATGATATATTTAAAGAAATCTTTCCACTAATAGCAGATTTTGAGGTCAGAGAGCAGTGACAGGGTTCAACTGACTTCTAGCAGTGTCGTGAATAGCGTGGATATTTTTAACTGTTTCTTTGACCTTTGTATACACACATTATGTCATGAACATATGTTTAGGTACTTAAAAAGTCAAGCAAACAATTGGGAGCTAATTAGTAATAGGCTATCCATGTGTTCTAAATTTGGCTTTAAAAAGCAAGAACATGTGTGGAGAGCTCTTATTAATTACTTGCCTTTTAAAGTTTTATATTAATTTGAGTACCATGGCTTGCATACACATGAAATAGGTTGTGCCTTTTATTTTATTTATTTATATATATTTTTAGCTAAGCAAACAAATGTTCTACAAAGCATAACCTAAGACTCCTAACTCCTGAGGATTATGGTACATGGGCATTTGTATACATGTTTTGACCTCATAGGGAACATACTTATTTTAGTTATTAAAATAATTTCAAATCAAAGAACACATCATCCTTTTATTCTCTAGTAGTCATATATAAGGACTTTCTTCAACCATGATTTAAGACATAAAAAGCAGTTTTCTCCAACTTAGACTTTTAAGAGAGTTTGAAATTTCAGGTACAATGATTACTCTAAAGTTGCCATCTTTTTAATGGGTGTTTTTTTTTTTTTTTTTTCTCATCCTTTCTGTCTGTCACTTTCTTTAGCTGGGCCATTTCTTGTGAGAATTTTGTAGAAGACCTAATACATCTCTCATCCCCATATAGTAAACGCCAATATACTAGTTCACCCATGTTTGTACACAAAGATATAAGTTACTTCAGGTATTTAAAATAGTGAACTTAGTTTAACTTAAAAATTTTAAGTTTTGGAATTAAGATGAGAACCTTTGGTCCATATAGTTAAAAGAATTTGCCAAAAGATACATAATTAAGTACTTTGAATACAAGGTTTCCACTTCAATTGCCACCTTTCCACAAGAAGTACCTTGTAAGACATAAATGAAATATTTTCAAAGGAAGCTAATCATCTCCTGAGGCTTTATTGGAATCTGTATTTCTAGTAATGCCCTATAGATGATGTTTAGGTTTGATGCTTATGATAACTAACAAAATGCTCAAATACTTTTGGGGGCTTCTCACTATTAATCTAAATTTTTCATCCAAAAATATTTCATGCTTATAAAAATCTTCAGTCACCTGAGCTTACCACTTTCTCACTCTCTTGTTTCCTCCTTCTATATTTTAGATTCCAAGACATGTGATTAAGATCGTGCTGCTGCAAAAAAGTTTCAATTCTTTTGATTCTTTCATCTTCCTTTGTATTTCCCTAGCGAAGTCTCCAACCTGTTTAAACCCATCTCCATACGCTACAAGTGCACCTAGTAACTAACTATATGTTGATGGAGAACAACAGAGTATCATGTTTAAATTTCAAATTTGCTCTCAACATGTCCTCACACTTTGAATCCATATCCAGGGTCATGTGCAGCTCTTTCCTATTTCAGAAATGATGCGCCAACTTTCCCCCTTTTGTAATGATCTTCTGCCAACATTCATATGATTATAGTATTATTTCCTTGTCATTCAAATCCTACTTTAAATGTCCGTGTATCAGAGGCCTACTGTGACCATTGAATATATAATAGGCATCAAGTTGCTTACTGTCAAATCACTCAATTTTAATTTTCTGCTTGGGACTTAGCGCTATAAAATATTTTCTCATTTATTTATTTATTACTTAGTGTAATGGCAGTTTCATCCCAGGAGGATGTAAACTCCATGACAGTAGGCATCATATCTGTCTTGTAAAATTTATATCTCTGTATTTTCTGCATGATTTTCCTGTAAACCTATAACTTCTCTAATTAAAATAAATAAAAATAAAAAACAAACAAAACTTTATATTCCCAGGACTTAGTGTATGACACATAGTAAGTGCTCAACAGATATTTATTGAGTGAACTGGATGAATAAACCTCTACAATTCTTATAAAATCAATATTTATTGACCACTTTAAAAAAATAGTTTTAGAATGTAGACCAATATTTGTAATTCAAATTCATTCAGAAAAAATGTGAATCAAAGTTTCTCTCTTTGACCATGGGCATAGCACCCAACCCTTTGAGAACACATTTCTTTTTACTGAAAAAAAAAAAAGTTGGACTAGATAGTCTTGAATATGTCTTTTAGCTCTAAAATTCAGGAATTTTCTTTTCTTTTAGAAAAATAATTTTTAAAACTTCTTAAATTTATATTTGAGCTTTGTTATCCAATACCTTTTAACTCAAGGTATCATTAGTTGTGTTTTTTTCCTACATCAAACTAAAATTTCAATGTTTCTCTTTAAAAATCTCTCCAATCATTTAAATAGTGCTCCAAAATATTAAACAAGTAATAAGTGAAGTATAAGAGTGCATTATTTAACCTTTCTGGTGGACACTTTATATCTGAATAATTATTACCCTGTAAATTGGCATAGCTTTCAGCATATCCATTTAAAGTTCCCATTTTTAAATGTAGCATTCATAATGTACAATTATATTGTCTGAGTAACTCTATTGAAGACTCAATATTAAACAAATTAATCAGATTGTGTCAAAATCCACTGCTGGAGATCTTACTTTATTAAATGTGCTTATTTCTATCATTATTAATTTCTAGGAACAGGGAAAAAGAACAGAAAAATTAATGTACAGTCTCAGACTAGAAGTCAGAAAATGTACCATGGCTTAAATTTTCAATCTGACAGATCAGTATTCTATAATATAATTCAATATGCCCACAAACCCAAAACCTACCAGAAAATAAAATGACTATTTCCATTTCCCTTATATGTCTATTCCAATTTAACTGCGTTTGCATCATGAATTTCTGGAAATTCAACACTTTTAGGAAATCCATTCACATTAAGGAGCATATGTTATAAGGAGTTTGAGTCTATTTTTATTCTTCTTTTCCTTGCAGTAACATAACATCCTTTAAAAGTCAGAATTTTTAGAATACATGATTTTCTATCACTAGATTTTCATTTGAACTAATATGGTGACTTGTTGTGGTCACAGAAAGCCAATTAAATAAATTCTACTAGTATATTTGGTAGGGTTTAGCCAGGATGTACCAGTTGGGAAGATACTTTTTGAGATTAATTACTGTGTATTAACACTAATGCTATTGTCCTCTAATTTATTCAGCTTGAAAGTATAGCAGTGGAAAAGGTAGGCACTGTTCCTTGTGAAATAAGAATGGGACCACAACCTGAAGATCTAAGATTACTTTCTATAGTAGGAAATCGGTCTCATAAAAAGGCATTCTTTAGGCTTAAAGACATCAAATCACTTTGCAGTTTTTCCAACCAGGGGAGTATGAGAAATTCAGAGGCTCCCCAGGGCTCTATTCTTACCCACCTTGTCCCACTATCAACAAGGGTGGTTTCCCTTAAAAAGGAGGGAACAGACACGTGCCTTGATGCAGCAATGTTCACGTTAGCATATGCTGTCCTTCTGCTTTATAGTCATTTAACAAATCCACTGACCCTTACCATCATTTTGTGGCTTACTCATTCATTCTACAAATATTGTTTTCAATGCTTATTATCTGGCAGGCCCTGTTCTACGCCATGGGTTGAGACAGAGAAGGTTCTTTTCTCATGCTGCTTACGATTAAATATTTTACAAATATGTCATTTACATGAAGACTTACAGAATATTAGCATGAAAAAAAAAAACAGCTTTTGAAATCACTTGGCCTCTCATTTTATTTGTGAAAAAAACTGAGCTTAGAGATATGGGATATAACTTGCTTAAGATTACACAGCAAGTGAAGGCCCATATATATGATTCCAGTATTTGTTCTACTTCTTCACACTGCACAAGGAAAATCACCTATTCATATCTGCTTTGTAAAAGGTTTCTATCTCTTTCCTATGTTAATTCTTTCACTATGCTCTGGTAATTCTTTAACTGTGATGTGGATGACCTGGTTAAGAGAGTTACACTTTTCATTTGCCCTTTTCTGAGTCACCTTCAATTTCAGGTTCTCTAATTGTTGTCTGACACCATAGGAACAATCTAGGCTGCCAAGGAGGCCAGGTGAATCCCCAAGGTTTACTGCTCTGTACTTCATTTCTCTTCTATCGCTAACTGTGAGGCCATTTGGCAACAGTTGACTCAGAGCCTTAAGATAATTAGTTCTTCCTCAGAATGGCGTGGATTTTAAGGAGGAAAGTATGCAACATTTGTTTCAAAACCCAAATCTATCATTTGTAAAACATGACCCATTTTGGAGCCTTGTTGATAGTTTTTAAAATAATATGTGCTTAATGTCCTCAATAAAATGATCATCATGTGTTTTACTTCTGAGTTATTTGGAATACTGTCCAAGAACATCTTGTCCCAATTAAAAGGAACCAAAAAAAAACTTTGATGGAAAAAAGCATAAAATACTACAAGTGAGGTATACAGTGCAAGTATTACTAAAAAGGGATAAATAATTTTTAATACAGTAATTGCTTAATTTATATAATTTCATTTTTATAGATATAAGTACACTTAAAAGTTAGCAATTAGAAAAAATTACCATATATTCAATCTTTCATTATTTTCTTAACATTTTAACTTGGTTGTATTAATGCAAGGAAGCCATGTTCAAATATGAGTTCTAAAAAGATGAATATAGATTTTTCAGTATGATTGGGTGAAAAATTATCATATTATTTTACATATATGTGTATCATATAATAAACTCAGCTCACTGAAGTTTTCATTATTAATAAATGGAATGCAATTCCTCAAAAATTTTTTAAACATACCAGCACAATCAAATCAGTCCTGCTAAATTTTCCTTATGATTCTTTATTTTACAAATGAGACAAAAATCAAATCCACACAGAACATTAAAAAAAAAACATGTTGCTATCATTTTGTTTTCCAACTTAAAATCACACATTGAAGGCAATAATGTGCTGTTTAATAGACAATAGGATACTTCCCCCTTTTCAGGTAGAAAATAGGGAAACCAATGCTATTGGTACAGATTTCAAGACTCTATAATCTTGGCTCAGTCTGCACTTCTGATCTCATTTCCAATTTTGCCAATTTACATTATTATTATATTAGTTATATAATAATATATAGCATTGTGTCACATTGTAGAATACCAATGACTCAATATTCCCCAATACCTTGTATATTCACAGCTCTTTGAGTTTGTTCCTTACAAGAAGAATGCCACTGTCCTATCTCTGTTGAATAAATCTTGAAGGACTACAGAGCTCAGGTGGCACTTTCTCCTGGAGGTGCCTTCCATTCTCCTTATCAGAATTCACATTCCTTTTTCCTTATAATCCCTTAAAACTTTAAACACTTATTAAAGCATTTATCACAGTCAGCTCTATATGCTAAATGCTCATATGCATCCTTCTAGACCACTATGGGCTTGATTTTTTCCCAAGATGGAAACAGTGCCCATTCCTTACAGAGAACAGACAAACAGAATGTAATAAATGTGTTTTCTTTTACTGATAACAGAAAAGTACTGCCATTGTTTGGTACTCCTTCTCCTATTGTAAATACACATTCTGTTTCAAAATTCTCCTGGGCTCCACTGTCCCACATATTGTCACTTGAAAATACTGGGAGGTGTGCTGGAAAATGAACATAGCGGATTTAATGTTACTCTTTAGAAAGGACTGCGTGCAGGACTGGACTTTGGCTGGTGCCTGGGAAATAAGCTTCCAAAAAATTTCCCTATGCTGATAAGTTTGTTTTGCTCACCTGGGGGCACTGAACTGGCTATATGACTGTTTGTATAAACAGTGTGATTTATGGTGATGCACACCTGCTTTCCTTCTGGGAATGTGAAATGTCTATGATTGTGGCTGATCTCACAGGCAGAAAGTGCCCAAGAAACTCCAACAAAAACCTTGGACTCTGAATCTCCAGTGGACTTTCCAGGGCAGAAGCCCTGCAGATGCGTTGCTGCGTTTTGCTGCTGGAGAGAGGAGCAAGGACCGTGTAGCCCCTCCTGAAAGGAAGACGATTCAGAATCCTGTGCAGGATCCCTCCAGACTCTACCTGATGTGTCTTTTTCCCTTGCTAATCCTGCTGGGTATCGTTTTGCTATAATAAACTATAGCTGTGAGTAAAACTGCTTCTTATTCCTGTGAACGTTTAAGTGTTCTTGGGACCCAAAATACAAGAGGGGCTACTTAGATACTCTTTTGCTACTTATCTTGGCAAACTCCTTCCAATCATGGGGATACTTTCATTACAAAAGATGACTAACCCAGTGTTACACAGAAACATTAATTGTCTGCTATATCCCCCAATATTTCATTCCTTTTTCACATCAACATCATAGTCTAAGTATGGCTTTGTCTATATGAAAAATGGTAGAATGAGAGGAAAGATAAGTAAAACATACTTTCAAAAGATTATTATGTTTCAGGAGAGTAATGGAAAGAATGCAGTAGAAAGAGAACATCACTGGATTTTATGATCCAGATACCATCCTGCCATTTCTTCAACACGAGACCTTAGGAAAATCATTTAACTTCATTGGGAACCAATTTCTGAATATGTAAAATGGAATAGTACAACTTTTCTACCACTCTTATAGAGACGTTGAAAAGATCCAATAAGTTAAAATTATGTGGAATACAGCTGAACATTGATATATTTAATTAAGGTTTATTTTCTTTCTAATTCTAGATTTCAGGCTTCAACTTAAAAGAAGGTTCAAGAATATGTGGTTCCACTCATTTCTGGTCTTTCTATTCAAAATTATAAATACACAAGCCTGTACCCTCATTGTGGGGAAAACAAGAAAGAAACAGAAATAAGAAAAGGAATAATGATAAATAGCAGGTAGTCAGCAGTAAGGAAAGAAATTTTATAATTTTTTTTTCTGCAAGAAATTTTTTCATTTTTCCTTTAGAGACCAATTATTTCAAATTAAAAGATTCCTTTATTTTCATCCCCAAATCTTGATTAATTAGACAATACTAACAAAAATAACAATAGGAAAAAGATTAATAACTTTTATTAGAAGTTTATTGTGAGCCAGGCAGCAAGCTGATAAGAACATAGCATGTCTTACCTTATTTAATCCTAATTGTTACTTTAGAGGTTAGGTATTATTATTATCCCTAATTTATAGATGATGCCTAATGAGGACACAGCTGAGTAGGGATAGATGCAGTTCTAGCACACTTCCTTTTACAAAACATTATATCATTTCCTTCTCCTCTGCTTTGGTTTGGAACACAAAAGTCCATTATTTTCTATTTTACTTGATTGTCACTTTTTATGTCATAGATAATGAAAATATCAGTTTTTCATCTCAAATATAACAATTTTCATAATTTTTGGGTGTGAATATTATTTTATATCCCAGGATAGTCTGACAGAATACTAAAGTAGGCTGAAAAAGAAATAATTGGCTATTCCTGGGATTTTTCTTTTCAAGATTCCCTTGCCTTGTCTACATAATTTAGTATATACCAGAAAAATGTCCAGCATGAGATTAACTTAATACTGTGGGAAACTCTACAAAAGATTATATTTTGGGGTTGTTTTCTTATTCTCTGTTTCAGAGAGAGAGGTGACAAAAAATCATTTCAAAGCTATTAAAGATAGAATATTTCTGAATGATGCATCCAGGGCTACTAGAGTAAATAAATTTTGCTTTTGTAGGAGAGCAAATACCCTAATTGTTCTTTGGGGGAAAAAGATAAATTTGGGTTCTTTATGCTTTAAGGACTGAAAAAAAAAATCAGCTCCACTTCCAGTTATGGATCTGCTCAATAGAAGAAGCAAAGTGCATTGATGTGGACTTGTGAACCAGGCCTAATCTGGCTGGTGCCTTGGGGATGGTTGTGCATTGGCACTGAAACAGGATAGCACCAAAATCTGCAATGTTAGAATGAAAAGCCTGAGAAACACTTGTCTGAGATGAGCCTTGAAGCTGGGTTTCTCCATCCTTGAGGGACAGAGTGAAGCTGTTCAGTGAGCAGAATCAGCAAGGCAACATTGTGGATGTGTACTAGCGAGACTGTATTATCCTGGGCGTCAACGATCTACACTGTATGACAGCAGGAAGCAAGGGCAGGGATGAGAGGAGAGACTCTAGTGCTCCCTCTGACTGGATGAGGAAGTCAAATTGATCCCATTTTGGACTATAAACTCTGGACTAGACTGAAAAATGAATGGGAAGGCAAAGTTTTGACCTGGAGTGATTGGGCTTCCTGATAACTGCAGTTAATTAAAGAAAGAGATGAGACATTTTGCAGCCTGGTTAGATTAGTGAATTAGGTGGGGTGTATTTGTATCGTTACATTGTCAGTAAAAGACTACAGAGAGTATAGTGATGTACAAAGATCCTGCATGGCTAGAATAATAGTTTAATATTTCCCTTAGTAAATTTTATTCCCAGGGAGAGTTTGATAACCACTAGTTCACACTCTACCTACATAAAATACAAAATGCCACACAGAACTGATTGCATGAATCTCCCTCTACTTTAACTTAACAAACAAACAAATATTTATCAAGTACCTGCATGTTCAAGGCACTGGGCTATATCCTTGGCTGTGCCCTGCGAAAATGGGGAACAAAACAGACACAGACTCCACCATAAGGAGCTTACGTTCTACTACAAGAAAGAGAAATTAAACAGCTAACTGCACAGGCAAATATTTGCTTATTTATTATTCTAATCATAATCATTTTATGAATAAGCAATAGAAGAACACATCAATGAATGACACACCTCTGCCATTATGAATTAGATCAGAAGTGCACATGGAATTAAATGTGAGCAATAGAATGAAATTAATTTTGCCATAGCTTCTGGGAAACTTGGATTAAACTTTAAATTAGCCACAAAAAGGGACATTATCTCTTTTCTCAGAACATTTCTCATATGGATCTGAAGCCTAAATCTTCTGTAGCTATTTCATTTCCAGCCTAATGACGAAGGCAGAGACATGGAGGAAAAGGCCAAGAAAATCCCATGGACATGGATCCAGAGTTGGAGCCAATGGATTAAGTCAAACCCAGAGCTCACATTCTCTCTTACGTAAACTAGTAAATTTCTTTATTATTTATATAAGTTTGGATTGGGTTTCTGTTATTTGTACTTGAAAGCATTTGAACTGATATAGCTTTGTACAAGTCATGTAATTGCATAATATATTTTTCATTTACAATATAACCTCTAAGGATATCAGAGGTTTATTTTTTTTAAAGATTTATTTATTTACTTTATTTTTCTTTATTTATGCCCCCCTCACCCAGATGGTTCTCTCATCTGTCTGCTCATTGTTTGCTTGCCTTCTCCAGGAAGCACCAGGAACCTGGGACCTCCCACATGAGAGGGGAGTGCCCAACAGCCTGAGCCACATCCGCTCCCTGCTGGCTTGTGGCATCTGGACATTGTGTTGGGGGCGGCGTCTAGCTCCTTGAGGTGAGTGTGGTGTCTGTTCATCTTCTTTTAGGAGGCACTGGGACCTCCTATGTGATAAGTGGGCGCCCAACTGGTTGAGCCATATCCGCTTCCCAGCGGTTTATTTTGAATATCTATTGAGGTGATGTTTGTCACTATACATTGAAATCTACAACTATAGTACATTTTAAAGTCATTATTTAGGAGTATGAGCAAACAATATTAGTCAGATTTTAAGTTCATTCTTTCTCTTCTTTTTTTTTTTTAAATACAGAGTCTTTTTAAAATTTTATTCCCCCCTACCTTACCGCTTTCACTTGCTGCTTTCCGTTTCCATTTGCTGTGCATTCTTGTGTCTGTCTTCTCGTCTTCTCTTTAGGAGGCACCGATCCCAGGACCTTCCAATGTGGGAGATAGGCACTCAATCACTTGAGCCACCTCATCTCCCTGCTTTGTTGTGTCTCTCATTGTCTTTTTCCTCTGTGTCTCTTTTTTGTTGCATCATCTTGTTGCACCAGCTCTCCACACAGGCCAGCTTGCCTTCACCAGGAGTCCCTGGGAATTGAACCCAGGCCCTCCCATATGGTAGATGGGAGCACAATCGCTTGAGCCACAACCACTTCCCAAGTTCATTCTTTCTAAAGATTATGCCTATAAAAACTAATATGGCAAAAATATGGGCATTTTTAAATTTTCCTGGGTATTGTATTTCATATAGAAATATTTCACGAATTACCTAATTTTTATGTTTCTTATGGTACCTGCCAACAGTATAACTGGACCTTTTATGAGAATTGGGTATTTCAAAACATTTCTACATTTACTCCACAAGAAGACCAAGTCACCGAGGGAGAATGTGAAAAAATTTTTATGAAACATGATGGTCAGTAAATAAAGGTGAACATTTACCTGTAAAAATGTACTAGTTGTTAGCATGTATAAATATTTACATGATCACCAACCGCACCTAAATTGTTGAACTAGGAAAAATATTAAATACTTGGATGAAGGCATAGGTTCTGGCATTCAGGTTTGGACAAAGAAAGCCAAATGTGAAAGAAGAGAGCAACTCACCAGTCCTGAAGAACTGCTGCTTGGACATGATATGAAAGGCAAGAACAAATGAAATAGAGCAGCTCAGTAGTGGGGAAAACTGGAAAGGTTAAGGACTAATCCAGTGACATTTTGAAAGAACTTGCTTCAGAGGATTTCCCCATGGATACATAAATCCTAATGTCAATTTTGCATTTTATCTTCATAGCTTTGAAAATGCATTCTTCTACCATGTATATATTTTGAAACAAGACTAACCAGTTGTTTCTGTTTATTAAGGCTAAACATTCTCAGCATTTCCTAATAAATTCTTTTCTTTTACTTATCTATATTCAGTAATGTCCAATGCTCCCCAACCAAACTACAGAAAGTATATTAGTTTTAACAGCATAATAACAGCTCATTGAACATTTTCTATTAATATCACAAAAGTTCATGAGGAATTTTGAAGATATTGAATAGAAGGAGAAAAGTTTCTGAGCTACCAAATGTTAGCCTATCCTCCTGAGTGGAACATGCACTCTAGCTGGGGGGAAAAGGAATTTGTTAAAGGACCATGACTAAAAGACTGATTGAATGATTGTTTGGCTGCCTGAACTATGGCAAGAAAATTGATACCAGGGAAAAGAGCAATTACTATTTTTGTTGGCATTTCAGCAGTGATGGAGGTCTATGTGAACCTGCCACCACTCAAACTAATGAGGAGTTTTTTAGAGGCCAATAATACAGGCTTTTTAGAAAATATGACTGTTCTATAGTACACAAAACATGTTTCAATGTAGTATTGGTTATATCTTGTATAAATGTTTTAAGGGAAAACTTGCCAAATATAAACTCATGCTAGGTGGAACTAGTTTTCCTAAAAACTGAAAAGTAGTCAAATAAAATGAAGCAATGACTGATGGACCTCTAATGAAATTGTAAATTCTTGACATTTTTTCTTTACTTATTGACTTTGGACTTTGATCCTCTGTATTGCTAACAGAATTCTTGTTATACTGTTTTCATTTTAAAAACAAATAATAGACATATCTTATCAATCATATTTGGTACTCAAACCTTTTTAATCATATTACCAAGAATTATTATTGAATGATTACCATAGTAGAAAGTGATTTAGTACTCAAACTTGGCATTTGGAGTACTTTGGAGATATTTATATATTTTCTTAATAAATGTAAAATCAAATCTTTAATTAAGAAAAGCAGAATCACACACATACCACCCAAACGACTTGGATCTGAAAGAAGACTTTCCTCATTATGTAAAAGCAAAGTAAAAAACTGGTGAGTTTAGGGAATTTCTTTGAATAATATGAAGAGAATAAACCAAATTAGGACCTGACATAAAATAAAAGTGTTTCCAAGAGTAGTTAAAATATTACCAAAATATTATATATTATTCAAATTCCATGACATGTTCTTTCAAAATCCACATATCATTTTCTACCATGAGTAAACATTTATATTTACATGGGGAATTGATTTGGGGTATTTGTACAAGGCTGTATTTTGGGGGGTGAAAAAATATTAGGAATTTTATAGAGCGGGGACAGATTATGCTGATTCAACTTTCTGAATTCTTCATTGCAAATGATTACTGGGTATTTGGATAAGGCAATATTGCATAGTGATTCAACATAGACCTGAGTTCATTGCCCAGATCCTCCATTTCATAACTATGTAACTGTGAGCAATCTACTTAAACTTTACAAGCTGCAGTATTCCCATCTGCAAAATGGGAAAAATCATACTCACTAATAGGATTCCATATACTAACATATTCAGTTAGGGCTTCTAGAGCAAAGGAGTCTTCCAGAAAGGATGGGGGACATATGCTTCCTATAGATAGAGGGGTCAGAGAAGAGAGCAATATTAGGAGTATAGGACTTTGGGTACAAGGGTGATGAAGTCATATTGCAGGTAATAAGAATAAGAATACAAGATTGGAAGGCTGGCCTAAAACCAATATTATAATGATTTTTGAAAATTAAGAATTGGTCTAGAAATGGGAAATACCTGTCTCAACACCAGACCATGGTAGCTGTAGAGCAGAAAGCAGTCTGGGTTTGTGAAGAGAGACAACTTTAAGAAACCAGTTCATGACCTGAAGCTGGAAGGTGATGGGGATTTTACAATCAGACAGACCTGGCGTGAATGCTACCTTTGCCATTTATTTAATAGGTGATGATGGTAAAATTATACAGACTGTCTGACACTTAGTTTATCTGCTAAATTAGCCATATAGGGTTGTTTTGAGGAGTTGGAAAAAATATACATAAAATATATAAATTCACACATATTTGGTGATGATCACATAATAGTGATTAAGCAATATGATAGTCATTATTATAGAATAACTCTCAAGCTAAATCTACCAATAGTTAAGGTCTGGATAGCTCTGTGAAACCACAATCCAGATAGCTGGTAAACTCATTCTCAGAGAAAGATTAAAAAATTACTTATACAGACATTAATGGAGGTTATTAAGGAGAGCAGCTGCCTTTCATGAAGACAGAAATAACTACTGCTGCATGTTTTATTTTTGTTATAACTTGTAACTTCCCAATTATTTTCCAATTATGTTAGCTTCCCTTATGTTCCATTGAAGTTACTAGCAATAAAAACTCTCGATTTAGAAAGAACAGAGATGTATTCCCTGGAGGTATAGGAATGCAGGGTTGCCGACTAGAATGTGTTTGGTGGCAGCCATGACGAGAAAGGCAACTGAACCAAATCTCTAGGATTTAGGAGGGAGAGAAAGAGTGAACATGAAGTCAGCCTAGGACTAGCCATTAATCCCCAGGTTTGGGGCATATCTGTATTTATGATATTATTTCCTGTTATTGCTTGCGAAAACTATACAATCACTGCATGGGATTCTCATTTCAAAGTGGGATTGCAAGGTTTGGGAAGATAACTTTTGTAATTGCTTCCCTAATTTATTCCCACTCCCCTTCCATATCTTTAAATCTAAACAAAGCCAAATTGATTGTAAAGAGTTGCTCTGTTGCTGGGAGTGATAGTAGGTGTTTGGAGAAATTTTGTCCATTATAACTTATGGGACTTCACAATTCTTAGTCATAGGCACAATCAGGAAAGACTTTTTCCAAAAGACTATGGTTTTTCCTTGGGCATTTTTTCCTAAATTTATTCTCAAACTACATTTGGTCTAATAGCTTCATAGAAATTTAAAACTTTTTCTTTTTGAAAGTAATTCCAATTCCACTTGAGCTTGTGTTATTTTCCATTATTTTAATGATTTGTATATGCTAAACAACTTGCCAAAGAACATCAACAGAGCTTTAAATACTTAAACAGTATATGTGAATAGGCCATTCCCATTAAGTTTCACAGATATTTTTAAAACCATGCCTTATTATAGTAAAAATGTTATCTCAGGCATTTGCAGGCAGGAGCTTTGAAAGTTTGACAACCAATATTGTATTTTCTAGTATTGTTTTGAATAGCATGAATACATTAAATCAAGATTTTTTTAATCATTCAATTATACGGAAAGTAGAAAAAATATTGGTAGTTGTTCTCACAATATCATATTGGTTATCTATCTCTATGTATGGATAGATACATATAGGTATGTATTTATAAGAAATAGCACAAAAATTCCTTTCCGTTAAATGGTATAAGTCTTCTGTACCCTTTTCTACCAAATTGTGTAAGAAAAGGATTTCATTTACTCAAGTAGCCAACAGCAGGAAGCAGAGTATGAGGTTGAAGCTACCTTCCAAGTCATACACAGATGATCAAATAAAGCTTTGAAGAGATTACCTTTAAATGGTAAATATAGACTATCTAATAATGACCATCAGCCTAAGAAGCTTTCACAGTTTATCCAATGAGGAAGCTAGGTCTTTATCTAGAATGTTATTTTTTTTGGAAATAACTAAGTGATTTATGTATTTTAGCCATGCAGACATGTCATGGCATAAAAGAAACAATATTTGGAACATTTGGTCACAGAAAGGAAAAAAGAGATGGCCTTTTATTATTCAGAGTTTAGCCTAGAATTACCCTAGCAGAGAGATGGGCTAGGTGATTCTCCATCATGGTTGTTATACAAAGTTTCCTACTTTTCTAACACCTGGGTATGTAGTATCAAAGTCAACATAAATTATGATATAAGGCTTTAACTAAAGTTCTTAACTTTGATTCATCTGCTTTCTGCCTTATTTCTTTCTGGCTGAGAGAAATGACGTAAAGGAAAATATCACAAGAACATGCTTTCCATCTACTCCTCTAGCTATTATATTTTTAAATATTTGGATCAAACTACATTTAAGCATTATGTATCTAAACCTCGTCAGCTTGTCCCCTGCAGACATCCTTTTATCAAGTTTAGGTTTAGGGTAGAGGCTTCGTTTTTTTATTGAGGGTTGATATAAGTAATGCTTCTATGCAAAATAGTTCTGAATTTACTATAAATAATGATGGAAAACTGTTGATTTTGAACTAGCATGTTTACTCTGAACACTGAGGACTATGTGTTTGCTTATGTTTTTACTCCTAGATCTCTAACTTACGAGTTTGAGTATGTAGTGGTTATGAAATATATTATTGTAAGCTATTTTAAATGCTTTTCAGACATCTAGAATATACATAAATTTTGCTTTAACTTCGAAGCATGAAAAAGCATTCTAGTCCATAAAAACTTTGAAAAAGTTTATCATTAGACAAGTGTCAGTATGCGTATGTGAAAATCTCAGTTGCAGCAAAGAATATACACATGGTAGTTTAGAATACCAAAATTAATTTAGAAGAAAATTTTTTCTTTAAATTTCTGTTTTATCTCCTTTGTTTTAGCATTCTTAACTTATTTCTACATTGTGAAATTTACGTTTACATTACCAGAATGAAGGTATTTTACTGGAAAATGTGGGTAATTTAAGTTCTCATTTTATCATAGTAATTTTCCTTCAGCATATAATTTCTGTTTTGGAAACCCTGACACCGCTTTTGTGATTTTACAATAACATGGGTAGAAAATGGCAAGAATTTTATTTTAATCAGTTCTGCATTGTAATTCATTCTATGAGTCTATGCCATAAAAATGACAGCATATAAATTGTTAAAATTAAGGATGATTCCTGCTATATTCAATATATGTATCTTACAATTGCAATCAATTCTGAGCTAATTTTTTTTTTCAAAAGAAAAAGCAACTTAGTGTTCTAAAGCAATTATATCAAGAAGTTTTTTCAAGTAATTATCTTTTGCTTGCTCATAGAAAATAGCCTTTTTAATTGCATGTATAATATAATATAATTGCAGATGAAAAATGCATAAAATAAAACTGCAGGTCTTTTCCTAACTGAACCGAATGCTCTTGTTGAGGTAGACTTTTTTTTTTTTAGGAGGTCCCAGGGATTGAAGCTGGGACCTTATACATGCAAAGCAGACACTCAACCACTGAGCTACGCCCACTCCCCGAGGTAGATTTTTAAATGTGATGATTTAACTAAAACATTAATTTAGAAGATAGCCTCTTTGGTAAACTATTGCTATTAATAACAATTACTTTATTGGCTCTTAAATTTCTAAAAACATATTTTAATGTTTGCACAGCATGAAGCAACATTCATGATGTAAAGCACAAATCAAAATATTCACTCAATAGTAATGACATGGAATTGAATCAAATAATATAATTTTGTGAATGTAAACAAATCTTTTATAAAAAAATGTCCATTCTTCAGAAAATCTTCAACCTCAAGAGGTTTCATTGGGGCCTGTTTATATAAAGTTATTATGAAGACAGGGAATAATGGAAAAGTAATTACTACAGTAAACAAACTATTCTCCAATGATCCCCATACATACAGATACACACACACACACACACAAATGGTAACCAGTGGCAACCAGAACAACTCTGCTTTTCTTTGAGTAATAAGATAATTTGAATACTCGGTAAGAAACAGGATTTTCTTGTTTCCAATATTTATTCCACAAAATAAATTATTTGGTTTTCAGAAGTTAAAAGACTTGAGCTTAGAATTTTAGCAAATAATCAATGGATTTCTAATAGGAGAAATTAATATACTATACTTTAAAAAAAACAAAATTGTAATCCCAACTTTAGATGAAATTATATCATTAATCAGTTATTTGATAATTCCTATCACCTCTGCTCTATTACTACCCTTCCTGAAAAATCACAAACATATATTTGGTTTAAAATAACTACATGAATTATATTATTATATTATATTATATTATATTATATTATATTATATTATATTATA
>JAKSZT010053779.1:7411671-7465044 GCA_026826555.1 Tolypeutes matacus | reverse complement strand
ATATTATATTATATTATATTATATTATATTATATTATATTATATTATTATATTATATATTCTAGTTTTATTTGATAAATTTTTTCCCCCAAATTCCTTCCAGTATTTGCTGAAATTTTACCTTCTCAATGAAGCTTACCCAAACCACTGTATTTAGTGTGGTAACTCCCTTCACCTCTGAAACTTATCTTCCCAATTTCCTTTATGGCACTCTATTTTTGTCCATAGCATTTATCACTTTAAAAAATACTATACAATTTAACTTATTTATTATGTTTATTGTCACTTGTCTGACTTCACATGCTAGAATATAAACTGTACAAGGGAAGAGATGATGGTCTATTTATTTCTTTAACAAACTCCTGTAATGACGCCGGGCCCTTGGCAGGAATTCACGAAACATTTATAAAAGTAATTCAATTTATTTTCTTAGTTCCTCCCCTATCCCCTCTTCCCTCCATCCGTATAATCCTACAAATGGTATATCTCATGCCCCCGCCCACACACACACACATTTACACCACTCAAAAATATCGAAATCTGTCCAAACTAACTGGCATATCTTTTTTTTTCTCCCTTCCCTTCTCCTTCCTTCCCCCTCCCTCTCTCTTTTCAGGTCACATTGTATTTCATGGTATGAATGCACCAGTTTAACCAGCTAGTCCCCTTTTGAAGTACTTTCTAGTATTTTGTCACTATAAATAATGCTGTTTATAAATCATTATACATATGCCCTTAAACATTGGTGCTTTTTCATATGTGCAATGGATTTCTAGGAGCAGGCGAGGGGTCCAAAAGTATATATATTTTAATTTTAATAGATATTGTCAAAATGATTTCAAAATGGTTGTAAAATTTCACATTTCTACCAGCAATATAGGCATTTCTTCTGCACCTTAGCCAGAAATTGTTGTTATTAGTTTTTAATTTTTTTTTGCAAGTCTATTGGGCTTAAAGTGATAACCCATTGTAATGTAAACTGCATTCTGACAACTAGTAAGTTTGAATATTTTTCACATTTATATTCCATTTGAATGCGTTTCCTTTGATTTGTCTTTTGACAGAATTTGTAATGAGTATGTTGTCCCCTTCTTGGCATTTGCTAGGAGCTTTTTGCATATTTAAACTTCTGGCTGTGCTCTACATTCCAAATAATTTTTTCCAAGCACCTCTGTTCTAAAAACAGGTAGAAATATATGAATTAACACTTTTAAATTCTGAAGTTTTCCATTTATTTATAAATCTACTATTGAACATGTACCTTAAAAGGAAGTACCCTATATAACAGGATATTCCAGGGACAGAGTTAAGTCATCATCAGTAAACAAGGAAAAGCACTATGTTTTTTCTCCTAGTTAAAAATATTATTCTTGCAAGGAATGAAATGGTAATAATGGAAGGGACATTTTGAATTTTTTGTTCGATTTCAGGGAGACAACTATATGAAAATTGAGGCACAAAACATTGGTGCTATGAAGCCGAGTGGGATTAAGAGAGAAACAGAAATTCAGAAGCGACATTACAAGTTAAATTATCTGGTGGGACCTCTGATACTTCATCTTCCATTCTAACTTTCTAAAGTAGTTCTCCTGGCTTCTTTCCAAAGAACGTACTGCTCTACTGGGCTAAACAAAGCACGGCTAATTAGATGGGCAAAATGACTTTGCTAAGCTTAATTTGCATAAATACAAAACTTAGATTAAATTGATGAATTGGTGACAGTGAAAGGCCTTACTTCAGTATAAGTAATATTTTAAATGGAGTTAAACAATTTACACAAAGAAATTTTAACTGGTTATTAAATGGCTTAGTCTATGTATTTCTGTTTTCAATTTTAAAAACACACACACATATATATACACACACCTACTCATACATGCATACCTCCTAGAGGTGTGTTTATGAAATATCCTACTTGATTATGAAAATAAGCCCATGAAGTAGGTAAGGCCGAAATTGAATACCTAATTTTACAATGGAGGGTAGATACATGAGTTCAGAGAACCCACTGTTATAACTGTGATCACATGTTGAATGAGTAGCATCCTAGGCCACGGTCTCACACTTCTGATATCTGATTCTGTGCTCTGTCCATTAAATATTGACAGATTAAGGTATAGACATAGAATTCGAAAGTATTTCTTTAAATTACAAATGAAGAGTGATTCTTTATCCTTTCTCTTTTTCATAAACATTTCATAAAATGGCATGAAATTAATATTTGTTATTAATCTATGCAGAGTAGGTCCTTTACATTGCAACGATACAGTGCTGGGGTTTTATATCTTCAGGTCATGAGTACAGAGATGTGGTTAAATTTGCTTTGCCCAGAGGAATGACAGAGTTTGACTAATGTTCTCTCATCAAGTTACACTTCTGCCATAGTACTTGACTAATTTTATTTATTTGGTTTAATCTGGCCCTTTCCTCATTAAAAAATATTGTAGACTAGAAAAGAGAAATAACAATAAGCAAGGTATCATAAGGCCTTTGAAAATGAAAAAAAAATTATTTTTTATTTGTTATCTTCTATCTCAATTACTTCTATCTAAATTCAGTCTCTGAAGTCAGAATACCAGGATTAAATTCTTGAATTTACCATGCTTCTATTATGTGACATTGAGCAAATTATTTAAACCCTCTATTTTTTGTTTCAACATTGGTTAAATTCATAGGCTATGCCATGTAAAAGAGTCAAATCAGTGCATTGAACATACCCAATTTATATTAGTTGTATTTTTATTCCCAGATCCACTTACTGCATCTACCTCTAAAAATTTCACATTAACCTTATTTCTATTTGTCCATACCTTTTGAACAAAATATATAATCATTACTGCTGCAATTCAGGGTGCTTTCTTTTGGTTAAACTTTGGAAAATGAATAATGTCTTATGAGGAACAAAATATATCTGCCCTTATTATGCTGCACTGTCTCACTCAAAAGTTTGTTTATTCATTGGGTAGATATTAATGACAATAACACCTAGATAAATATTAAGAAGAGCTACTAAGGTACACATCTTTATTTCTGTATGCTCCTAAGGTCAATGCTAATCTTTTAAAATAATCATTTAAGCATGTTTAGAGCTGTAAATATCCTAGACTTTAGCTTATTATTTGGGTTTTATCATTATAGTTTTTGTCTAAGCCTTTACTATGCCAGTAATGGGTCATTAAGCATGGGATGAACTCATGGGGATTTATAAAGAATCTCATTATTTGATGTTCCTAGGACCATACTGCAGTGCATATTTGAAACTCATTTGAGAAATTTAGTAATGCATAATTGATATAAAGAATTTCTTCTTCACCAATATAAGACGATTTTGAAAATGATTCTATTTTGTACTGCCAGTAAACTTTAAAATGCAGTAAGGTTTCATCATGAGTAGAATTTCTGGAAGCTATTTGCCTATCATAATAGTGTAGTGTATAAATACACTCTTCAGCATATCAGATTATTAAATAACTATGTACATTTGTATACATGAAAATTCTTTGTAAATCATCTCTTTTGTACAGGCTATACCATGTAAAGGAGTCAAATCAGTACAATGAATATACCCAATTTATATTAGTGGTATCATTATTCCCAGATGCACTCACGGTTAATTCCTTTAAAGATTTCAGATTAACATTACTGTTATTTGTCCACTTTCTGAACAATATAAATAATCATATATTATACATGAGATTAGAGCCTCTGTACCATCCAACAATAAAAACTATATTTCTGTTGAAATGATTGTATTTAAGAATCCTTTTTTGAAATGCCTTTATAAATAGAAAACATATACTTTGATAGTTGAATATTATATAACTTTCCCTAAAGTATAAGGAGTGTTTTTTGCAAGTTATAGCAAAATAAGAACCAAAAGTGCTTCTTAATGACTAAAGAAAATAAATGGAGGGGAACAGATTTGAAAGTTTAGTTTCCACTGGATATATGTATATACATATATATTTAAATCTTATATGATGCCTTATTGACACATATAATAGTATTTCTAAGCACTGCCATCTACCTTTCTAAGCCACTTCGTGGTTACCTTAATTAATTGGAAGGAAATTAATATTCATGTAAATATAATGAAACACCTTAAAATAGCTATACAATGAATATTTAAGATTATGCCTTTAGTAATGCTTTCTATGAGTGGTTTTCAGTCGGGGGCAATGAATGATATAACTTTTTTCCTATAAAGAATTTTTTAGAGATGGTAGGTTGTAAAATAATAAGTTGACCCTCAAAGAGTAAAAATGAGTGCTTGATTTATTAGTGGAAATGAACACAGAAGAGTACAACACAAAGAGTGAATCCTAGAGTGGACTATAGTTAATAATACAATTATAAGAATGTTTCTTCATCAATTGCAGCAAATGTACCACACTAATGGAAGATTAATAATAGGGTAGTGTATTTTATGCATGATTTTTCTGTAAATCAGAACTTCTCTTTAAAAAATTAATTAATTAACACATTTGTGTTGTTTCCTAAAATTTTAGTTTAGATGAACTAAGAGAGAAAAATTTGGTATGGATTGCTTTAAGACAGTTTAAGATTCCAAAAGTTTTTAATCTTATTTTCTAGAGAATATTAATATGTGGTTTAAATAAAATTTGGACATCTATACTATAAATGCCTAAATACCTCTTTCACTATACAGCCACATAGTCCAAAAATGGCCTCTGAGGGATTGGAATTGACAGTGGTTTTCCATCTGAAGCAGGAAAAAAAAAAAGTTACCCATAAACTCAGCAATGAAGTAAATTCAAATTGATTGGGGTAATATGAAATCGAGGCAGTACTTAATTATGGAGGCACAAGCGTGTGGCCATCCATATATAGGAAACAGAGGCAAAAATTAACAGGAATCAGAGATGCAATCCAACCCTAGGACATGAGAAATAAGTGGGAGAGGGAATAGGTCAATTGTCATAAATTGTACTTATAACTTGTTTTTGTGGTCAGGCTGAGTCTTGATATATGGCTTAGTATTCTGGTTTAGAGAGCCAAGTATTATTTTTTAAATACCTGAATACTTCCTTTGACTTTTTACCCATATTGTTTGTAATTGGGGGTGGATAGTTCTTGATATCAAACTGAGACATAAATATTAAAAAAAGGTTAAAATTAAGCTCACTGAAATCTGACTTAACCTTCCAACTGTCCCCAAGATTCTTAAGACTTCTGCTTATAAACATTTCCCAGCATCCCTTGCAGTTAAGTTTGAACCATGTGACTGAGTTTTTGTCACTAAGACTAGGATGAAAATTATAGAACCCATTTCTAGCCCTGGCATTTAAAAACATAATACCTTCTTGGTCTTGTACGCTGCAACCTTGGAAAGCACATATTCTAGTGTCTGAGCTACAGGATGGGGGAGATGTGGCTTATTTACATTGGACTTGGTGTGAATGAAAAATAAAATTTTAGTATGTGAGTTAAGGAATGTGAATTTTAGATTTGACTCATTGTCACAGTCAAGAAGCAAGTTGAAAAGACATAAAATAAGTGGTACTTAAAAAACATCAATTAAAAATTACTATGGTTAGATGATTAAAGCTTAAAATTTTTAAATTCAATTTCTGATAATTAGTAAAAATAAAAGAAAAGATATTCATGTCACAAATTTCTTAATTTGTAGAAAGTATAACAATTTTGTAAAAAATAGCAAAATGTTCATGGACAGACCATTTTAATTTATTACATTTAGAAGACCATACCTTAGTTATAGCCAATAGTACTTGAATACTTGAGAGTGACAAAATTAACTTTGGGCTGTAATAAAAAATAACGAAGGAAGTAGTTAAAACTAAACAAGAATATGTTAAAAGAGTAGACTAGTTATCTCATCACAAGTGCCTGTTTTTTTAATTATACCCCAAGGCTGTATATTATTTTCTTTTCTTGTCTAACTGTAAAATTGGAGAAAGAGCCAACATATAAAAATCACTTCATGGAAATGTTTAGGTATGATATCTATCAAAGAATCCCATTAACATTGTGGATACTATAGAGGATTATGGAATAGAGATGTACCAAATATTGCCATAATAATGGAGTTTTGATTTGCCTATAAATAGGCATAAAATGAAATAGACATGTTTCTAAGGGCTTTTAAAATATTTTATATTTCAAGGAATATGATCATTGAATGGTGCAAAATCCACAAAAGTATATCAAATCTTTTCTAAAACAATTGGACTCAAAAAGAAGTTTTTCCTTCTATGGAAAATTATGCTATATCTAATTAAGAGCATAATCTCACATACTAAAAGAACTATTTTAGCTACTAAATTTTAAAAATTTGCTCAGGGATTTACCTGAACTGACTTAGAAGCTTAAAAGATTCTGGTTCAGTTAGGCTCTGCAGAATTTATAAAAGGTAGAATGATTTCAAGATGAGTGTGGGTGCCCTTGTAGGCGTGCTATACTTAACAATCAGTTATCTTCTAGCTCTATAGTATTGTTTTAGTTTTATATATGTAAGACACACTCTGTCTCCCCTACTCACAATCCAGACATGTCCAAAAAAGAATTATATAAGGCAGTACTTGCTACAGATCAAAAGAAAGAGTGAATAAGTTATTTTCTGAGCAAGGCACTGAAGTTTGGAAAGCAGACATGTCATGCAATCAAGTATATAAATAATAGAGCCTTTAATGAAGAGATGAAAAACAGCGTTCCAGCAGAGGGAACTATAAGCATGAAAAGAGGCCCTTCATGTATGATGAACAAATACTTTCTGAACATTTATTATGTGCCAGGTGCTATGAAGGAGAGGTCCAGGTGGATCTAACTCGGTAAGGGGAAATACAGCAGGCTTTTCTGAGAAATCTGAAAGGGATTAGGAGTAGGTTGGTAGAAGAGGCTGGGAATCCCTGACAGATGGAAAAGTTTGTGTAAAGGTCCTGAGAGGAAGAAGAGCTTGGTGTATATGAGAAACTGAAAAATCAACCTGAATTGAAGTGTATTGAGATGATGGAGAAGGTAGCATAAGAAGAGACCATGGATGAAGTAGAGGATCATTATGCAGGAAAATCTAGGCCAAGGAAAACCATAGTCAAGTCTTCACTGATTGTCTATAAGTTCATTTTAAGAGTTGAAAAAATATTTTGACTATGTAATGTTCAATATAAAGCCCAAAATCTAGGATTATTTTCCCTGCTCCATAGAAACAGGCATGATTACTATGCCATGACTACTAAGTGTAGAGAGAGTTGCTCTGTGGTGCTTCATGGGAACGAACACAGGATCAGGCACAACAGAAACTTACAGCAAATGACCACTTTATTACTTGCACAGCCCAAAAGGTCCAGAAGAGCAGGGGAAGAGATCCCAGGTGGCCAGCCTTCCAAGGATGCCAACTGCTCTGGTCTGGGTTGATGGATGACAGACCAGCACATCCCATTTAGTGTTGGAGAGCAGAGACTCTGTGCTGTTTGAATGTTGATGACTTATCCATTCCATGGAGATGGGGCCCTGATACTGAGAGTTCCTGCCCTGTTAAGCAGCTGGGACTGCTTGTCCCCAGTTTCCTGATTTGAGATATAGCCAGGCCTTTTCACTAGACCTGGCACCTCCTGCAGGCTGTGGAATAGAAACATCTGCACACAATAAAAAAGGGTGGAGGATAGGTGAGGGCTGGGTATGTCTGTGACTTCCCAAGCACTAAGTTCTTGGAGTTGGAGAAGAATGATTTCTCCTATTTTTAATGCATCTTCAAATTATAACAATTATATCAATTCTATTTATTTCCTGGAGCCCTCTCTTCCAGAGGTCTCTGCTGGCTCCATTATGAATTGGATGTCCTCTAGGTCTAATGCTGGGTTTTCACTTGGTAACAGATTTTACCACCAAACACTTAGTCTCAATGTTTCTTAGATCCCATACCCTCCTGTATCTTGGCTCAACCCTTCATGTTGCTAGTAATTACCTTAGTAAATATATGTTGGAAGTAAATGGGCTGGATTTTTCATGTTTTTATTTTACTGTCACATTGATAGTTTACCTGGATATAGAATTCTAGTTAAATATAATTTTCCCTCAAAACATTAAGCATAATAATAATAACACAAAAGAAGTTTTTAAAAATCAAACATCTTTTCTACTGTTTTCTAGAACCTAGATTTCTGATAAGAAGCCTGAGGCTAGCATTACCCTTGTTTATGTTTCAGGTGAATATTTTTTCCTTCTTGTAGAAGCTCTTTATCTTTTGATTTCCGCATTTTCACAATCATACGTCAATACATGGGCTATGTATTTTGTCGGCCCTTTCAATCTGAACACTGTAAACCCTACAGAAAAGACATTACCTACTGGATTACTCTCTGTTTACTATGTATTATCTCTCATTGTTCCTTTGTCTTTGGTCTGCTTTCTAGGAGGAAATTTCTTCTACTTTCAACCTTCTAAGGAATAATTTTGGCAATTTTTTTTTTTATTTTTAAGATATTTTTCTCTTTTTATGAGTGATTCACTTTCATAACGTGTTCCTTTAAAAAATGAATGCTTTATCTTCTAGAGTTGTCATAGGATGCTAAATAAAAATTGTTTTTAAATTATGTCTATTCTTTTTGGTATCAGAATTTTGTTTTTTTCTTTTGGGCTCTTGTTATCATGTTGCTTTACGACCTCAAAAGTTGGATGATATTTGGTTGTCCATATAAATTTAATGATATGTCAACAAAAAACTGCTCAGGAACTCTGGATAAGATTGTGGGGATGTTTGAATTTGCTTTTTTGGTGATTGAGCAAGAAGCCAAATGGTGTTTTTCAGTTTGTTTTTTGTTCGTTTTTGAGGAAACTACAAATGCCAGGATGTATTTTTTTGAGTACTTTGCTGGCAATTCTAGGTCTACCCAGATAATTTGTTCATTTTCCTTGGAGAAGCAGCCCCTCATCCACCAGCCTTCACGTATTTATTTCTTTTCCTTTATTTGTGTTAATTCCTGGCCACTGGAAATTTGGCCCTCATACCTGGAAGCATCAGCCATTCCAAAACTAGCCTTTTAATTAACAGCCCTGTTTACAGTCTTATATCTTACCTGTGGGCTCCTTCCAGTGCAGAGTTTCTAAGTCATGAGCTTCTCTGGGGGTCTATAGGACAAATTCTTTCTTTCTAAAACTGTATATTCCTTTGCCTTTAGAACAGGCAGTAACATTCCTCTCTGATTCATCAGTTGTCACCCTTTCCATCTTCTAGAAATATATTGAAACCTCCCATCTGCAGATGGCACTCAATCACTTTATTGTTTTTGTGAAATTAAGCTCTTTTAAAAATTCTTTCACTACCATTTTAGTTGGGTCTTGTGAGAGTGAGCAAATTTTTAAAACTTGGTTGATCAACCAAAAGAATAGCAAGTTTCTTGTAGGAATAATTGATTGGAGGATGGTAACATTTACTAATGTGGGAACAAAGCAGGAGCAGATTTAATGTGGAAAATTAAGTCGAGAATATTAGTGAAATACTGAGGTTATCTTTATAGCCTCATTAATTAATGCATACACAATGCATGCTTTGATAATCCAAGTAAGGAGATATTTAATTCATTTTACTTTTACAAAAAGTACACTTGCAAAAAACAAACAAAGGCCACTATGAAAAATAAAGCTAGCTTAGATTTCTAGTTTAGATTTTATAACTGAATGAAAAATGTCAATTAATACTTGAAAAGGAAGATCATAGATAGCTTCAGAAAAATATTTTCTAACAACTAACAAATGGACTTCAGATATGACCATTTCAATCAGTCAAACAATGCCTGCTCATCCTCAGGATCTTGGGAAGAATCCACACTGCTTCTCCAGGTACTAAGAGTGCATGTAAGTGAGTGTTGAGAACGGAAGGTTTGGGAAAATTATAATTCATGTGGACTGAAACAGACTGTTTGGTCCTTAGTTAAAACAGCTGGAGTTTACTTTGTTGAAATGTATGCCAGACATTTTATGCTGTTAGAATCTGTTATGCTTCATTTGTGAAGATGCTCACTTTTTTTCCCTTTTACTTTTAAAACAAGCAAGACTGTAACACCTGGTAGCTGTCATGTCAAACTTAAGTACTGCAAGTGATGGCTTCGTCCATATCTGGGGATCTGTCACACAAAGTCATGGGGATTCTTTGCTTCTAATTACCTCCAAATGATGCCTGTCTTTTCCAAGGTTAAAACTAAGTATAAGAAATTACAAAAATGTTGTTCAGAGTTTTTTTCCAATGCATTCCACAAAGTTTAAAAAAAAAAGTAATCTAGAGGAATAAAGAAGATTATCTCACATAATTTACCATTTCTAATACTGCAGGATTGTTACTGACAAAAATGAATAATATGTGAGAGAACAATGCACACAAAGTATCAAGCAACTCTTCAAATTCATTTCAAATGATCAGCATGGAAACCTTCTCATATGGATATGTGTGCCTCAGACCAATGGCATGGATCAATTATTTTGTGTAAAAGTAAATTTTTATAACAGATTCTATTGCTTTTCTGATCACTCTGTCCTAGTCCATTTGACACTTTTTCTGCCAGATTAAATTCCCCAAAATAATATTTTTAAGTATGTCTATTGCCTTTTAGTAGCTTTGTACAAGAAGGTACAAAACTGGCTGTGAAAGCTCTCAGCTATCTGGCTCTATCTTGGGTTTCTAAAGTTATATTCTTCTAGGAATTCTTGGCTCCCCCCAAAATGGTAACCCAGTTTCTCCTGAATGTACATTTTGCTCCTGCTTGCAAAACTTGACTTAGACTTTTTTTATTCTCCTTCACCAACCTATCAGTTCTCTCTCTTTAAACATCTTACCAATGAGTTCTAGCTCAGCTTGTGTTGCACTACTTTTCTTTTCTTTTCTTTTTTCTTTTCTTTTCTTTTCTTTTCTTTTCTTTTCTTTTCTTTTCTTTTCTTTTCTTCTTTTCTTTTCTTTTCTTTTCTTTTTTAATTGTGGGTAAAAATCAAATTTATCACAATACATACAAGTATTTGTAAAATGATATATAAATATATACGCATATATGTGCATTTGCTTACAAAAATGTTATATATATATATATATTTTTTTTTAAGGTGCTTAGATTACCTAAATATTACACGGAAACTACAGGGATTCCCATGTTCCCCACCTCCCACACCTCCCACAACATCCCACACAAACATCTCCCACAAGTGTGGCCCATCACCCGCAATGGACTTACACATCCTGGGGCCTTGCCATCAACCATAGACCACAGTTCACATCGTAGACCACACTCTCTCCCACACAGTTCTGAATGGTGTGGTGTTGCACTACTTTTCTGCAGATATTTCAAACATTATTAACTACTCTCCCTGCTCCTTAGGTGCCTTTTCTGCTCTGTATTCCAGACTCTGTAAATATTCTGATTATGACATAGGACCATATTTTCCATCTCAATAATACTCAGTAACTAATATAGTACATAGGATATTAGCTCTTTCTGGGGAGTAAAATCATCAATTCTACTTGAATCTTTTATTGAACATCATTGTTTTACTACTACTGTATTATGTATGCTTCAATTTAGAATTCTAAAAAAACAAGGTTTCTAAAATAAATGACCAAATTATCTATAACATGAGAAGTACTAAAACTACTAATGTTATTTTTTTAAAAGCATATGTTACTTGTGCTTTAGATATTCTGGCCCAGCCTTTATGTGTGTCCCTGGCCTAGACATCTGTAGACCAACAACCAGGAGCAAGTAACATGTAACTAATTAAGTCTTGATTTCATCACTGTAAATGTGTTTTCCTCCCTTATTTCTCCCTTCAAAATAAATTGATCCAGCATCAAAGAATCAAGCATAAAAGTTGAGGCCATAATTTTTCCAAAATTTAAACCACACATACCCATAAATACATAATTCTACTTTTAAGAATTGTCCTTATAGATACAATTGCTCAAATGTTCTTGTTTGTGCATTGCACACACACACACAGTATATATATCTTATATATATATACATACTCATATATATAATTCTACATTTAAGAATTTCTTTACAGATATAATTACTCAAGTGCATATAGGTATGTATATATGTATGTATAACACACACAAACACCCACATTATTGTAACATTTTAAAAATAGTTACCAAATGGAAACAACTTAAATTCCTAGACTAAAGGTCCAGAAAAGTATAATTTTACCATTTCCATAAAATGGACAATTTATTATACAACTATTAGAAAGTGCAAGATAGATTTAATGTGCTGATACTGGAGAAATGTTCAGAACACATATTAAGAAAAAACAGAATGTCATATAATAATATAACCTTTCCATGGAGCAGGATCACATTTTGTGCTTAAAAGATAGATATGGAAAGGATTCTGTGGTGGCACTCAGAAATTATAATTTTTTAAATTGCAAATGTTCCTAAAATTAGTCTATTTACAGTTCACTCATCAATTTAACAGTTCTTCAGTGTTATCTTATGGCCAGCCCTGGTTTTGGTCCTGCCATGCCTTTTTTTCCTGACCACAACACAATGTTTAAATCCTACCTTTTCCTTCACCACCTTAATGAAACATCACTCCTGTTATCTGCATTTTGATTTCACACTGTTCTCTGAGTAAAGAGGTAAGAGATAGAATCTCTGCAATAAACAGAAAAAGGGGGAAATATGCAAAGATGAATTTGTCTAATTTTATGCAGGCTAATCAAACGGTGTTTGAAACAAATCAAATGCTAATCTATGATTAAAAGAAATACTCAGTTTGGCAATTTAAGTTAGGAATCCACAATCTAATGTCCATGATTTTTTTCTTCCATTATAATTAATTATGTTTATGCTAGTTTATTCTTTAGTCTTCCCACTTAATTAGGCTAACAAGTTATTCCAATGACCTCTAGAATCAAAGGCATATTTTTAAGAATTTTACTCTATTTACATGAGATTATTTTGCTCTTTACTTTTTAAATCTTCTGTTAATTTCATCTTTGTAGTCTTGGCAAAGGAACATTAGCTATTGTTTTGAACCTCTCATTTAAAATATGATCTTCTTTAATTACATATTCTTTTCAAGTATCTCAGGAAACAGTGTGTCATCTTTCACTTACAGAGGATTCAAATGAGCAATGCTTCATTTCTTTACCATATATTTTCTGTGAAAGAAATGGAAATGGAAATTTATTGCACAGCAATAAACTTCAGATATTTAACAAGGACAATTGGTACTTCTCATGCATACAGAGACGACAAATTTTCATTGGTGTTTAATGCTAGCAATTGTACCACTCAGTCTAGATGAAGAAGAACTTCCCATTGACAAGTATCTTTTAATTGACATTGTCTCTATAATATGGGTGTCAGATCCCTAAATAAAGATTGAAAATATTTATTTACTTTTCTAATTACAAAATGTTAATTGTAAATATAATAAAAATTGTTTAAGAAAAAAAAAGTCTTCATATTCCCACCCTCTAAGTTAATGTCTTTTGTATGTATACATATTTTTTTAACTGAATTTATTTTAAAGATACCTTTCTATAACTTCCATTTTTTTCACTAAACGTGGGTATTCAGTAATTGTTTCTTAAATAAGGAAATGATGATATTTATTTCTGTCAACTGTGATTTTTAAAAATATAAAGAAAAGAGTTAAGGGATTTACAAATATCTATTTGAAAACATGCATGCAAATCTTGCTCCACAGAGCTTTCTTTCTTTTCACTTTATGAGAAATACAGCAAAGAATTACAGAAGGGTTAACACAGGTTTAAAAAGAATGGAAATGGAAAGCAGACATGAGAGGGAAAGAGGGACAAGTCGGGATATATAATAGGATAATTGATTAAGAAAAGATTGGTGCTAAAAAGAGGGTGAAAGCGGAACACACAAAAATATAAATAAAATACGTTAATCAGCGATACATGTGGAAAAAGACCTTGACCAAAAAGGGGATATAGTAAAACAAAATTAGAATTTTTACGGCTAAGAGATTTCAAAGGAAATCAGGAGTTCATTTGGGGGGTTAAGTTTATGCAGGTCTCAGCATGACTTCACAAACTGCCACAGTAAACAAAGCCTCAAACAAAAGTGCTCCTGAAGCCCTCAGGACATCTGGACACCATAGGTAAGCCACAGGGACTCATGAAACCAACATCTTCTTGGCGGGCCCTATTGGGGAATATATGAAAATCTATTTCTCCAATGTAGCATAGTTATACTCATTTACAAATCCTGTGATTCTTCTACTCCTTTAATTTGAATCTATAATTTTCAATTTACCTAATAAGTTTATTTCTCAGAGACTAAAATCTTTGGATTGTTCCTATAACACTTGAGCCCTGAAACCCAGCAGATAACAGCCAACTCCTGCTTTCCAGTTCTTCAGACTTGCCCTGGACAACCAAAAAATGACGATGATGGACTAGCCCCATTTCAAAAGGAAGGAGAATCTTCAACAGCAAGCAAAACAATTCCATTCTCAGCTCCATAACTTCTATGTCCCTTATCAGCCAGAAGCAGAGTGGACATCATCTCAAACATCCCAAGATGGGGGAATGAACAAAATAAGTGGGGAGTATAATTGCTGACCAAAGCAGACTTATTGTTATTGTAGGTATTATCTTATGTTAAATGAATAACTTGTAACATTGATAGAAAAAATAAGTTTATTTATAGAAAAAATAAGTTTTTAAATAAATAAGAAAGAAGGAATGGAGGGAGGGAGGAGAGAGAAAGAGAGAGAGGGGAAGGAAGGAAGGAGGGAAGAAGGGAGGAAGGAAGAAAGCTATCAGGAGACAGATTGCTTTTCCCTCTAGTCACAAAACTTTAGTTTGCTCCAGCTACTAAAAGGGCAAAGCCCTTTGTAGAAGGGCAAAGCCGAGGAAAGCCTTTTTCATTGGTGAAAACCCTATATATGTTACTTAGCCTTCAGGGCCACTGATCACAGGTGAGGTCAGCAGCCTTGCTCTGAGCAATGGCACATGTATACAAGTGTGGGATGGGGCAAAGGAGTGGAGCTGTCTTAATTTGCCAGAACAGATATAACAAAATTCCGCAGATTGGTTGACTTAAACAAGAGGAATTTATTATCTCGCAATTCGGTAGCTAGAAGTCCACAATTAAGGTATTGGCAGGCTGTGCCTTCTGTGAACTCTGTAGCACTCTGATGATGGCTTGCTTGCTGGCAATCAATCTGTGCCTCTATCACATGATGATCTATCTCTTTTTGTCTCCTCCTGTGGCTTGCGTTTCCATGTCCAAATTTCCTTATCAGGACTTCTGTCATACCAGATTAAGACCCACCCTGTTTCTGTTTGGCTTCATTTTAATAGTATCTTCAAAGATCCCATTTACAAATGAGTTTATAACCACAGGACCAGGGGTTAGGGCTTGAATATGTCTTTGTTGGAGACATTATTCAATGTACTAGAGTCTGCTCTGTGGACCCCAAAAGACATCTTCTTCCCACATGCAAAATATATTCATCCCATCCCAACATCCCAAAAGCCATTTTAGTAACAATTCTAAATCCAAAATCTCATAAAAATCAGCCAAGGGTGTGGTCCATCCTGGAGCAAAATTCCAATCTGTTTGTGGGCCTGTGAAACCCAGGAAAAAAAGTTATCTGCTTTCAAAATACAATGTTAAGACACGTATAGGTTAGACATCTCCATCAGGAAGGAAGAAATTGGAAGATAACACGGTTCACAGAGCCTATACAAAGTCTGAAACCCAGCAGGGCAAACTCCATTAGATTCCAAGGTCTCAAAGTCATCTATGCCTGAATGCATTGCCCTCTGGACCTGCATGATTGGCAGCCCTACCCTCTCCAAGCACTGGGGCAGTAGTCATGCTCTCCCAAAAAACTGGGGCATAGGCTCCATCCTATTCAAACACTGGGGCAGTGATCCTGCTCAATCCAGATGCCTGGTTGGTGGTTTCTCGCTCTTGGCCAAGAATCTCCTTTCAGCCCAGAACTTTGCACCCCTGGTTCTTTCCTTGATATGTTTCTTCCTTTTTTTCATCTTTTCTCTGTCCATTTCAGTCCTGTGTGCCTGCATAAAAATTTCTCAAAATTCTTGCCAGGTTTCCATGCAATTCAAGGGGTTCCAAGACATCAAATAAAAAGGTCTTCTAGATGTTCCTCTGAGATGGTTGATAGGATCCCTGAGTCATAGGCCTAATCTCTATAGCAAATAGTTGTTCAGACATACCCTTGCATAGAGTCCCATTCTCTGGGAACTCATCTCTTGGGGACTCAGGGAGGTCTCTGTTAGGGGAACTTATGGCGCTAGCATCAAAGCATACTGTCTGGATACGCTAAAGTTTTTCCAAATCATCAAGTGCTGATTTCTTTTTGCTTAACAGTTCATTTCTCAGTTTATCTCTTTCCTCTCTCATTTTACTATAAGCAGCAGGGAGTAATCATGCCACACTTTCCAAATTTAACTTGGAAATCTCAGTAAAATATCCATGTTCATCACTTGCTAGTTCTTCCTTCCATCCAACATCAGAACAATTTCACCAAATTATCTGCCACTTTATATTAAGGATCACCTTTCCCCTAGCTTCCAATTACATATTCACCACTTCCTTCTAAGGTCTCCCCAGAAGCACCTTCAATATCCAAATGTCTACCAACATTCTGTTCATGACAATATATATATTCTCAGAGATGAAAGACATGTTCTTTACAGCTCTCCTCACTTCCTTCTGAGTCCTCAACAGAATTGCCTTTAAGGTCCATGTTTCTATAGATAGTCTCTTCAAAGCAATAATTTAATGGGCTGGCTTAAAAAATGGGAATTAACTGGCTCACTGTTTTGAGGCTAGGAAAAAGTCCATATCAAGACATCATCAGGGGAAGCGGCTGTGGCTCAATCAGTAGGGCTCCCGTTTACCATATGGGAGGCCCCGGGTTCGGTTCCCGGGGCCTCCTGGTGAAGGCAAAGCCCGCCCGCGTGGCGTGGTTAGCTGACCCAGCGAGCACAAGCAGCAAGGGGGGGATAAATGAATAAAAAGACATCATCAGGATGGTGCTTTCTCCCCAAAGACTGTGGCATTCTGGGGCTGGCTATTAATGGCCCTTGGTCCTATCACATGGCAATATACATGGTGGACTCTCCTGGCCTGTCCATTCTTTTCTGTATTCCACTGAATTTCAGCTTCTTGCTTTCTATGGTTTTCTCTGTGTCTGAGTTTCATGCTGCTTATTAATGACTCCCACAATAGGATTAAGACCCATCCTGATTGGTTTGGTCCATACCTTAACTGAAGTAATCTCATCAAAAGTCTTACCTGGGGAGCAGGTGTAGCTCACTGGTTTGAGCACCTGCTTCCCATGCACAAAGTTCTGGGTTTGTTTCCTGGTACCTTCTAAAAAGTAAAAAAAAAAAAAAAGTCTTAGTTACAATGAACCCATGCCCACAGGGAATGGATTAAGTTTAAGAACATGTTTTTCCGAGGTACATGCAACTCCAAACCACCACAGCAATCTTCACTTTTTCTGTCAAGCACTGCAATATTCTTCTAGTCTCTACCCATTACCCAGTTCCCAGGCCACTCCCACGTTTTCAGGTATTTGTTACAGCATCACTCTACTTTCCAGTACCAAAAACTATCTTAGTTTGCCAGACTACTATAGCAAAATGCCACAGACTGGGTGGATTAAACAACAAAAATTTATTCACTCATAGGTAGGAAGCTAAAAGTCCAAAATCAAGGTATGCGATCTCTAAAGTTTGTAGCATTCTGGAGGTGATTTGCTGCCAATCAATTCTGAATCCCTCATAGAGAGGAAAGAATAAACAGTGACACTACTACCTGGCTATCTATTGTAATAGTTCAGGAAACTTTATTTTCCAACATTAGTTCACCCACCATTTCCGTACATTTTGTTCTCCTTTTTTCTGCTTTATTATTTTTTATTTCCATTTTAACTTTTTTTCTTTTCCTTTAAAGGAAAAACTGTGTTTAATATTTCTAGTTTTATGTTTTATAATTTGTCCTCACTTCAAGTTTTTACCTTTCATAGTTTTTGAAATAAAAGGAATCCAAATATATTATGTAGGAATGGACAAAAGTATTTATGGAATGTGAACAAAAATTTAGAATGATGGTTTCTGCATTGAACAAATGAATGACTAACTGTTCCATTAACTGAGGTGAAAATAATCTAGAGAGGTGGCAGTTTGTAGAAGTTCTGGAAATCAGGAGTTCTGTTTTGGATACAACTTAAGAGACATCTTTAGGCCAACCAAGTGGAATCTGTGGCTTTAGAGAAAAGTATAAAGTTTGGTATGACTACCATTCTACATTATGTAAATAAGAATGCTACAAAAATTCTATTTCAAGTCACATAAATTTGTTAAAAACAATGTTTCTCAATGATGGAATTTTTTGGTATTTTAAGTAGCATAACATTTTTGTTTTGTGAGACCGCCTCACATATTATAGCACTTTTAGCATCCCTGGTCCTTGCTCATTTATATCAATAGTATCCTTTCAATCCTTTGACAAACATTTCCCTCTTTCATACATACTATCAAATTGTTGTTTCCAACACATGTAGGTTAAACAAAGTCCAAAATGATCCCTTACTACAAGACTTTAAAGGTTTAATACAATCACGTGCATTGTGGATTATGAAGTGGATAGTGTATAGGTCATATTTCCAAAATTTATCACTGAATACTTATTTTGTGGCACTCTACTAGTAAGTTGTAATCAATAGTTTGGGAATCACTGCTCTATGGCTGAGAAGATTAAGCCCTCAGTTAATTGTGTTGAATGCTCAGAGGACCCCAAATTACCTTACTACATGTTTTTTAGTTTTGATTTGAATTGGGGTTTTAGAAGCTCTTTTAATATTAAAATAATGCGATATTTTCTAAAGAAGTTTAAAAGTACCAAGTATGTAAATAAGAAGGAAAATATCCTTCCAATAATCCATGAAGATAATACTATCTTAATACTATTAATAATTGATGTGAATTTTTCCAGATATTTACAGAATTCCTTCTTTACCTGTATTGAGATCAACCCTCCCACTTGCTTTTCTGTGGGAAGCTTTAAAGTCAGTGTAAATTTAGTGTAATGGCTTTAAATTCAGGCATCTGTAAAACCTGTCAATCATAGCTCGTCTTGACTGACTGCTAAATCAAATGGCCTTAGATCACACAAAAATGGTACTTATCCTCACTTTAACCATTCTACAGTAGTTATCAAAAAATTCAGAAACTAGAATAGAGTTACTAGGGGCCAGGATGTGAATGGGGAATGGGGAGTTAATGCTTAATTGGTACAGAGTTTCTGTTTGGGGTGATGAAAAAGTTTAGGTAATATATGGTGGTAATGGTAGTACACATTGTGAATATAATTAACACCACTGAGTTTTATATTGAAAGTGGTTAAAATGGGAAATTTTAGGTTATATATAGGTTACCCAGAATAAAAAAAAATCACAATACAACACAAAGATTGAACCCTAATGTAAACTATGGACCATAGTTAATAGCATAATTATAATAATATTGTTTCTTCAATTGTAATAAAAGTACCATACTAATACAATAAGATGGAAAACTCTGTCTGGGTGTGGGTACAGTATATGGGAACTCTGTACTTTTTGTTTTAAATATACAATTGCTCTGAGAAAAAACATTTTTTAAAAGCTCATTTTAGAGAAAACGTGGAAAATTTTTTTAAAATTACAAAGTACTTTTCTTTCTGGGATATCTCTTTTTTTATTAAGCTACTGGGAGAAAGTCACATATTTCAATCATCAAACTGGGGATAGGTTTACAGAGTTGTGCTTTGGCATAGTAGTCCTCAACTCTTCTGGAAAGAGACATCTGGTCATATCGTGCATTTACTCTAAGAATGTTATCATTCATCACATTAAGACACATTATCTCAAAGAGGCCAAAGGAGGAACTTTTTCTCTGGGCTCAGTTCCCAAAGTCAGTTCCTCTGCACAACTGAGATGGGTTCAAGGAATGACCCAAGAAAGCAAGCACTCTGATTGACTGACCCCTGTTGGTTTTCTACTCTTCAGACCCAAGCGGGTCTGAAATAGCTGTGGCTCTCTTGAGCAATTCCTCCTTTTTTCTTACGTGTGACTCTCAGAATATTTTGGGTCCTAGACTTAAATAAATAAATAAATAAATTTCTTTGAACTTTTAGAAAGTTTAGCACAAATCTCATGGCCTAATTCCCACATGTGATGAAGCCCTTTAGACATATTTTCAGTATACTTAATCCTGACTTTATATCAGTTTCTATACCTGATCTTATCTTTGAACTCAATGACTCACTTCTGAATATTCTGTTATTATGCCCTAATATTTCTTATACATCTTTATAAAATATTTTAAAATCTTTTTAGGAACAAGCCTTATATACACAGTTCATGCACATGTATTTGCCCTAGTTTTCTAATCATGAAGAAAATGCCAAGATATTTTTCTTCTCTCTTCTCCCCTTTACACACTCAGAAGTAAAGATTTTTAATTCCAGTAGTTTTCTATAAACTCCCCATTTAGCTCAACTGCATACAAAGTTTTTGATTATTTACCATATAAAAGACACTAAAAATAATGATAAGTAATTGTAAAAATTTCTGGTCTGCTTTTACTTTACTAATTTTTATCACGCTTTATTGATTTGAACCTCACCATAGCATCTAGAGGTAAGCAGATACAATTAATTTTGCAGAAGACTAGAGATAAAATGATTCTAAATTAAGTAACTAACAGGACTCAAGAACTATTCAGATATTTCTGTTAAAGGCCCATACATATAATCTTTTATAATTCACAACTATAAATGGTAAGAACTGCTTCAAATTGAGGGTATAAAAATTTAAGTTATTTTTAACTACTATATATAGTAGGATAAAAGTGGCTTAAAAGTAACATGTTGTGCTCTGAGAATTCAAGCTTTGTGTTAGAAAAATCAAGGAAGAACTCATGGAAAGACTATTTTTTGAGGTGAAACTACATATTTCAACAAGCAGAGCTAGAAATAGACGAGGTGGTTTCAGCAAAACAGAGCACATGAGTTATAATGCGGAGTTAGTTAAACGTGGCATTTTCGTGACAAATGATCTACTCAGTTTGTCTGACACTTTGGGTACATATAGAAAAGTAATAGGACTTAAGGCTAAGAAAACAACTGGGATCCTACTATTACTTTGAAAGTCAGGTATCATCTTATTGCTACTACCAGGCAATGAATTCTGCTTCTGTTGGTTCTTTAGAAATTCTGGAAAGACTACAGGAAGGAATCCTAAAATGATTGAAACAGGAAAGGCAGTCTCATATTTCTGACTGAGAATTTTAAAAGCATGCTGATATTTACCACACCAAACTACCTTCAAGTATTCCAAACCAATTCTAGAGGATGCCTCTTCTTTGAGGGTGGGATAACTAAGCTCTTTTTGCCTTCTTGCTATTTATACAACAAACTCAGGGCCTTAGAAGTCAACTCACAAAGAGCAAATTGTCCCTGTACAGCTTGAATTGAAAAATCATTTATCTCCTGATATTCACAGCAAATGGTTGGCTTTTAACAGCATTTTGGAGTTATGAGTGCTTCTTATTAAAGTTCTGCTGTAGGCAGGAGTATTTGAACTTTTGCCGAATTGATAAAGAGGCTTTAAAACGCTTCTGTGTCCCTAGTAAGTAAGTCATTAGACTGCTCATCCCAGCTCCATGCTGCTCACTGCTCAGTCCATATTTTGCTCCTCAAATATAAAGGCATAAACTAAAAATGAGAGGTAATGATAGTGTGATTAAGAAACTGGGAGTAGGACTTCAAAGGAACAAAAGGGAATGTAGAATCAGGCCACTCACTCACAGTCTGGGTCCTGATCTGTGCCTGAGCATTTACCATGTTGGTTGCCTCACCCAGGTATACCCTTGGACTCTGGCTTCAGGATGGTTTCTGCTAAAAAGAGGCTCTAGAGTCTGGGAGGAGAGCTGCAGTGCAGGAGGAAAGAGAAGTTGGGGTATTTTTCTCTTCCTCCTTCCCTGTTTAATACTTCTCTGACTGCAGCTGCAGCCCTCTAAGGAAACTCTAGATCCTTTCCACTAGCCAGCCTCTCCTTCATGGCCCCAGCTGTCCACGGGCCCTGGTAACACCGTTCCCAATCACCCCTGGACCCTAGGGTTGGCATTGGCTTCCAGCTCCCTCAGCTTGGCATGTATTTCTGTCATTATCACTTCATTAACATTTCTTTACTTAAACCATCTGTGTGAATTCTACTTCATGCCAGGACCTGGAATCATAAAATAGCCTTACAAGTTTCCAGTATGTTTTTCTCTAGTTACTATCATTTAGTTAAAGGTTTAATTTTGTATATGTATGTGTATTTTCTCCCAAGTTTATCTCCAAAAGAGATTTTCAATAGACATTGTAAGTTATCTGCTAACAACAACAACAAAAAATTCAATATTATCAGTCTCCCTTACCTGGGAGGTGGGAAGGAACTAGTGAGATCAGTGGTTCAGCAGTTGTGGTCCCAGGCTACATGCATCAGCATTATCTGGAACCTCGTTAGAAAAGCAAAATCTCAGGCCCCACTAGAGACTTACTGAATCAGAGATTCAGGGAGGGAGGGGGGGTATTGCCAAGCAATTCATGTTTTAAGAATTACATTATTCTGTTCATGCACATTTATCCCATTTAATCCTAAAAAACAACTCAACTGTTTCTCCACTGTTCAGAAAGATACATAAATGAGCACAGATTGGTTAAATGACATGACCAAGGTTTCCTTGTTAATGAAGAAAATGAAGGGAAAAAAATGTTTGATCATAGTCACAGCTCATAAAACTAAAGTCCATATTCTTTTTTGACCTTTAGCATTGATATAGTATCTTCTTTGCTTTTGCTATAAAAATATTACAATATTACTGTTAACTATAGTCAATAAGTTAGATTAGTTGTATTTTTCTCATATATAAACTTATTCTTAACATCTTGTAATAGTGGAATATTCTTGTATTTATATTATTAACCACAATACTCATCTACCACCAAAATTGCTGTTATACAATCACTAGATTATCCTCTAGCTGTCTTTCACTTAACATTAACCTCCTGCAATTTATGTTTTAAATGGGCCTACATTGGAAACAGCCTCTCCTGTCCCTTGCCCATTCTTAGAGCATCCTCCCCATTTACTCCATGCTCATCATGTCTCATGCCTAAGTGACAACTAGTTGCTAGAAGTTTAAAACTTTTCTGTAAACTTAGATTATGTTTTGTTGTAAATTTTTGTACCCTTCTGTTAAAGATGCATAGTTGAAAAAATAAAATAAAATAAAAAAAAAATAAATAAATAAATAAAATGACTTCCAGATGATTCTGCTATGTGCTGAAAATTGAGAACTACAACTCTCAATAACAATGAGGAAATATAATCCCTGCTCTCAGTAAATCAAAACTTTAATATCTGTATATTTCTTGCAATAAAATCCAGAAATTACTTAAAACATTGAGTTGATCCTAACCTACCTCCTTATTGTATGTCCCTTTCTTGTCTATCAAAATCTTGTTTATCACTCAAAGTCTGGCATTAATGCCACTTGTCCTCAAAACCTTTCCTGCTCTTCAAAGACGAGGTGAATCTTTCTTTGTTTTCTGGAATTTTTGCATGTTGCTTGAGCTGTCTTATAACTCTGCAACATATTTGGTTTTCTTACTTTTCTTTTCCTCCACTAGACTCTAAGCTTATTGAGAGTAAAAATGATGCCTTAATTTCCTTTCAATTCTTTATAGTATCCAGCTAGCATAATCTGACCCATCAACAATATAGCCAATACTCTGGAAATAGACATTAAAATATTCACACTTAAGGTAAATTTCCTTGAAGAATTCATACCATAAAAACAATATAAGTAAAGGCTGGGGAATTAATAAAAGTGCAGCATTAAACAAGATAAGGAATAATGCAAAGGTAACACAATTTCTTTTCTTCCACCGCTAGACAATTACTTATATCAAATATTGTTCCAGAATATAATGTATAAACGTAAGAGTACAAACTGAGAACCGATTGAGGTGACAAAATAAACTATTTATGGTTCCAAAATAATGTTACTTAGAATACAGCATTTATCAAGATAAAATAGTATTAGAAAAAAAGAGTTACATGACAAGTTATATGATAAATTTTTACAACATAGATTTGAATTTTTTAATGATTCATTTCATTTAGTTGATGCTATACATTACCAAATGTATCTATGTTATAATTATTGAAAAATTATGGTATAAACAATCTGTGAGATTTTACTCCTTACAGGATTTATCTGACTCCAAGGAAGATTTAGTTTGCAGAAGATCAAGCAATCCTAATAAAAAATAATAGTGTTGACATTATCCAAAAAGGAGGAGGCAGTTAAAAAGACATTGACAGCTCTCTAGATTTTAAAGAACCTCACAGGAAAATATAGTCAACCCAAACAAAATGAAACCTAGACATTTTTTTTATGTGAGAGGTTTAATATTTATTACACATTTTACAGGCATTCATTCTAAATTCCAGGGAGCTCTTATTGAATAAGCATTTGTAAATCCTTGTTATAAATCAGAAACCAGAAGTAAAAAGCACCTTGAAAATAAAATCCATTTATTAACTAAATACTTATTGTCAAACATATGTCTTTCTTGGTGTTACATTAGACTCAGCATATAAACTACTGTTTAGGGGTAAAGTGCTCATGAATATAGAACAAATAGAGTATTCTAGGGCACTGTGTCAGAGAAAGAATTTATCCCAAGAATTATATTCCTAATCTACTTGTACAGTTTAGGGTGGTAAATTGTTACATTAAAAATTAATTACACATTTTATAACAAAATCAAGTTCATCTAGGCAGTAATATCCGTAATAGTCCAACTTATTTTAAACTGTCTATATGTGACTATTATAATAATGAATCACATTAAAAGAGATCAAGACCTCCACTTTTTCCTGTAGAAATATAGATTTTCACCTTGGAATTTCCCTGTAAGCAAAAGCAAATATTTATGAGACAGCTGGCTAGTTGGCAGTCTGAAACTAATTGAACTTTCTGAGGCCCAAAGGTGTGACCTTGGAAATATTAGACAATTGCTTTAAACTGTGCTAAACAGATGTGATAAAAACAGAAACATGTCTAACAGAATAATATGTAATCATAAAGTAGACCTTCAGAATGGAATGATGTCTTTTAATCCAGCTTTTACATTTTACAGCAGAAGAGAATATGCCTCAAAGAGGTTAATTAGTTTGCTCCATATATTACTTTTCTGTTTCTACCGAAGCTGGAAGTCTAGATTTTTATGTAAATGTTCCACTTTTTAGCACACCTAATGTGCCCCAGAGCTGTCATTTGAGAACTCTACAAATTCTTCCCACTTTGGTTTTTATTTCCCAATGCATTATCCTCTTTCCTTCTTAGGTTCAGAAGATCACTTCCTTCCCACAGACATGAAAGACCGACCAAGTACCCTCTTTCATGAGGCCTGCTTTCACAGCTCAGCCTCCTGATTGGCATTGGTTGTCTTCTTGTTACCTCTCCAGAGCTGTACTGTCCAATAGTGACATAGAATTATTTAAATTAATTAAAATTCAATAAAATGCAAAATGTAGTCTCTCAGCCACAATCATATCTCAAGTACTCAGTAGCTCTATGTGACTCTTGGTTCCTGTATTGGTCGACATAGGAAATTTCTATCATTGCAAAAAGTTCAATTGGACAGTGTTGATATCTCCATTCTTCCGCTTATTTTGAAATTTCCTTCTTTAGTTTCTCTTAATATATAGATAATATCGCCTTTCAGGGTTTTTTTTCCAATTTACCAACATCATTTTCCAATTCTGCCATTTTCTGTGTATTCTCAAGTAAATTGCTTAGCACATCTCCTGGCTTCTATTTAGTATTCAAAAAATCAAGTAGCAACAATAATGATTATGCAATAATTGTGAATATAGTGCTTGTGACTTATGTATTTATTATTTTTAGTTATTGAAGTTAATAGACAAGACATTAACTTCAGGATGTTAGGCGTATAGTCAATATTGCAGCAAGCAATGGATAAATCTATGTAAAACAATAATGCTTTAGTGGCAAAAATATTTGTATATTTTTGTGTGAATTCATTATCCACTTTTTCTGGGGAAATGGTGAAACAAACACGGAGTTAAAGACATACATTTATTTAGAACTTACTAAGTGACAGGCTCTGTTGTGAGTGTTTTATTGATTAATTTAATCATCAAAATAACCCATTAATATAGGCACAATTATTTTTCATTTTATAATATAGGAAACTGAGGCACAGAGAAGTTAAGTAACTTGCCTAAGGTTTTACATCTAGTCAGTAGTAGGTTGGGATGTTCTAACCCTGGCTTTCATGATTATGAGTTCTGTGACTTTGGATGAGTCATGTATTCCTTTTAATGCTACACATTTGTTTTTAAAATGGGCATTGTTATAAGGGCCTTAGAAACCACTAGTAGCATTTAATAAGTACTCATCAAATAGAGATCTTCTTCCTCTTCCTTCTGAACATATTGGGTGGATTATCTCCAATATCCACTATTTAATACATACTTGTTTTAAAATCATTTTTAAGAGACTCCTGTAATATAGTTTTGCATTTGGTACATGATTTCCTTAATAAGTATCTTCAGCACTTTCATATGTTTTTATGTAAAAAAAAAAAAAACCTATATGAAAATTATTGTTAAAATAATTTAAATGTATCATACATTTATAAGCTAATAATTACTTTTTTGGGAGCACAATTACGAATCTACTTAATGAGAGAAAATGGAAAAAATATGAATAGCAGATTCACAATCATTTCATTTTGTTTTGTATCATGCCGAGGATCACTCTGCATCCCTTTTCCTGGCCTTGTTTTGAATATATTTCCAGTACATTTACCTAAGGTGTTATCCTAGTTGTTATATTAAAATTAATTAAGGAATTGCTATAGGACTATGCCTGTCCTATAAAAGTGGTGCTTTTAGTACGTAGTAAATTCATTCTTCTCCTGATTCTTTATTTTTGTGTGTGCTGGAGCTTATAATTGTCTTGAACATAGTATTAATATGTATTAAAGCTTTCTAAATGATGTTTCTGCTACATTGTGATGTGGATGCAAAAGCATTCCCTCTGGTTATGGCGGCATCTGTCTCAAAGCAATAATCTAATTTTTTCAGATCCACGGGGAACCATGCTCATTATATTCACCAGGTTTAAGGCTTCAAGCATTAATTTTTTTTTTCTGGACACATGAATAATCAGGGAACTGTTAACAAGCACCAAAGAAACAAATAGATTACTTTTGTGTATTAGTGGAGCATTACGTGACCTAATAAGATTGCATGGCTAATGTTTATGCTTGCTTTTGTACAAATTATTATTTATTGGAACACTTGTTAAGTATTACATATTATGTATCAATGTGTGTAGATAATAAAACTATTTTTTGTTAGCAAATAATGCCCGGTCAAAAAAGAAAAATAAACAAAACAAAAAAAAACAACAAGAAAAAAAAAAAAAGCCTGGTCTAATGGCAGTAGAACACTCCTTTTGAGTTTTTATCTTTCTTTTGAGTTATTTTTGCACTAGTAGTGCATTTTTTATGTGTAATAGTTTCCTTTACACACTCTTCTTTATTCTTTTTTATTGTTAGGGATTTAGAAAAAAAAGACATCCAGTTAAAGTTGAATTTCAGATAAACAAGGAATACTTTTTTAACATAACTATGCCCTATGCAAATTTGGCACACACTTTGTGGCAACTTGAAGCTTTCATGAACACCGGAAAATCCTGTTCTTAAAGCTAATCCATTCCTGCGCATATAAATCTATTGTAGGTGGTGTCTTTGAATTAAATTAATTCAGCTAAGGGCCTTTGATTAGGTTGCATTACCCAGTGTGGGTCTTAATCCTCTTACGTATCTTTTATAAACGGAGAAATAAAATGTCACAGACACAGAAAGAAGTCTGCAGAGACAGAGAGGAGTCCACTAGGCAAAGAGAATGCCACAAGAGCAAGAAGCTGGAAGCATTGTGGCCCAGAGGAGAAGGCAAGGACCAGCAGAGCTACCATTGTGACCTGCCAGGTGGCAGAGCCCAGGATAGCCAGGAGCTGACATTCGGGGAGAGAGCTTTACCTGATCTTGCCTTGTTTTACATGGGTGGTTAGTAGCATTTGAGTAAACACTATTCTTCAAGAAATAGCAAAAAGAGAAAATAATTTTCAATCATAATATTAATTTCGGAAACACAAAGCAATTTAATTTAATTTAATTTTAATTTTAAACTATAATCTGCTCACAGGATTCATGTTAACCTTGGACCTTGCCTTGGAAAGTGAATGCCTCCAGTTTTCATCCTTATGAACCATAAACCACACTTTTTATTAATACCTTTCAGCTAATGGTGTGCAAAAACATGGCTATTTCCTTTAAACAAGACAGTTTAAATCTGTTTAATAGCCTTTTAAACTTTACAGTATGCTATTAACTCAGAAAGTATTTACAGCATAAGTAATAAAATGGTACATGGTGAGATTTAATTGAAGAATAATCAAAATCAGTTCAACCTTCATTCTTTGTATATATAACCAAAAAATTTTATTTTCTTACTACAAGGAATATAAGAAGTCCTTTGTGAATTTGGGACCTCTCATGATTTAAAATGAATTTCTAATAACATCTTTCCAAGTTAGTTCATGACAATGATAGACCACGAGACCATCAATATTACCAGGACAGCAAGAGAAGATAATATCATGAAATACTGGAATTTCACTGATACTTAGAAAAACAGTAAAGGTAATTTCAAAAAAAAATTTTTTTAACATGATTTTCAATTCGATTTCCAGCGTTAATTCATTCAAGTATTTCAGATACTTTATCATTTAAAACCGTAATAGGAGTACTTAAAAATGGACATAGAAAAAAATTAACTATAAGGAAATAGAAGGCAAGTGGAGAAATGGTAAATTTTTGTTTACCTCTCATTTTGTATGTATCTACTGTGAGGTATAAAGCATGTTTTAGGTGTTATATACATCCTGCTTAGCAAAATGGTGCTCTAAGAAATGCTTGGTTTTGTGGAAATTCCATCCAGTGCCTAATCTGAACACCCTAGAATGCAGAATATGCTTAGCCTTCCAGGGCAATTTAATACAGTTATAAGTAGACCTTTGGAAAGTCAGAACCCAGGCTTGATGCATTGAAATTATCCCATCAAAGTATCCTATTAAGTTTGTATTCAGATTGTTCATCTCTTACCCTAGCTCTCACTATCCTTAGTGAATCCATGGTGAGTTCTTAGAAAAATGTGACTTAAAAATGAATAGGCAAATAAAATCAAAACCAAACACACGTACACAAACTAAAAACTGAAGGAGCAATTTTAGCAAAAATGATGAGCTTCATCAAAAATGATGAGGCATAGAAAGTATAGAATTTGGAGTCCATTGCAACAGTGTGAAACAAAGTTCAGAGGAAGGAGTTCTCCCAATTTAGCAGAGGGCACTGGGTGTTTCTGTTGCAATAACCATGTCTACGCAACACCCTGCTATCTTCCACTGTGTTAGAGAAGCTCAGCTTTTCTATAAAATGACTTCAAACAGCATTGCTTTTGTGTCCTGCTGAACCAACAGCAGGTTTTACCCTGAAAGAAGAAATAGGGGGAAACCTGGCTGAGACTTCCTAAATTACCCTACAATAGGGCCAGTTGCAATTTTGAAGAAAAAGGGGCATTAAATACCAGGATAATCTGTTCAAAATCATTTATTAGATGAACTTACTTATGGAGAGCTGCAGCTACCTTATGACAGACAAGGAGATAGCAAGATCACACTAGTATGTCTGCATCTGTGGCAACTGCTCTACAAGATACATTAGGTTGAAGCAGGTAAGTGGCTAAGTGCCGAGGGCTGTGCACAAGCACTGGTAAAACATTTTGCTATGTGCTCTTTGGTGGTTTAAAGCTGTATGAACCCCAGAAAAACATGTGCTTAAATTTAATCCATTTCTGTGAGTGTGGATCCATTGAGGTAGGACTTTTTGATGAGGTTACTTCAGTTAAGATGTGTGTTTCTTCCATCAGGATGGCTCTTAATCCTATTACTGATATTCAGAGAGTAAGGGAACACCACAGGATGCAAGAAGGTGAAGGTCAACAGAACCAGTAAGAGAAGTTAGAATCCAGGAGAGGCTACTATCTGCATTGACAGAAGAACCGAGGATCAGTGACAGCCAGTCCCAGAATGCTCAATATAGTGTCGCCACAAACCTTCAACTGGTAAAAAACAATTCAGCATTTGTGAAGTGCAATAAAATGAGATATGCCTATACCATCATCAGTCTCAGAGACAGCAAAAACAATGGCAGCATAAACTGTGGGACAGAACTGCACCTTCACAGGAATTCCTGAATTTCCAGGGTTTCTGAGTTTTCTGCATCTAACATCATCTCAAACTGTCAGAGCAGAAAATGGAGAAGAAATATACGAAGTGAAAATGAAACATGCTACATGTCTTTCTAAGCACACGTGAGATAATCCTTGAAGGTTCTCGAAAGAAGAAAGTATAACTTTAAAAAGCTGAAGGTTATATAAGATTGGATTAGAGATTACTAGAGGAATACTGTTCAACTATTAATCTTCCTATTTTTCAAACTCCCAGGTTGGGGCACCATGGGAATCACAAATTATATGAGACAACCATTTTCTTAGAAATATTTGAATACATTAGATCAAGGCTATATGGTCTTCAGAATGCACAAGATTTTCCTGCTAAGACATTTTATAAAGTTGTAACAGCTAATAGCAACATTTCACTGTGAAGATTTTTGTTCACTCAACTGTATGTGAAATATGGCAGTTTCCTTTCTAAATGATTGTGTTGTCAGATAAAAATATAATTGTTTGCTTTAACATGTGTTTTCTTATATGATTGTATGTTAATTTAGATAAAAGAGAATTACTGTAAAGACTAAATTCAAGTGTCTACAACTTTGCATTCATCCATAAAATGTAAATTGAAGAAAGAGGCAAATTCACATAATTTGGATATATTAGCTTTATTTTGAATAACAGAACTGAAATAAGTCAGGTATGTAATTTCTTTACTTTTTAGGATTGATTAAAGTTGAATATTTCCAACCCACTGAACAATATTTAAGATTTGAGAAAACTACTTTTGTGTACATTTTGACACGGGTTTACAAACAAAGGAATTTAGCATTCATAGATTTTATAAAATAGAGTTCTACTAATAAAAGCCAAAATTTTCTTTAATTTTTCATTAAAGTTCATATTTAAAATTTTAATAAATCAGTTCTTGAACTATCTATGGTGAAGGTCCATTTAAAAATATTTTTCAATCTGTCACAGACCAATGTTTTGGAAAACACAATACAAATAAATTATAGAAATTAAAGAATCAGAACATACAAAATATTCTTCTTTACGATTAGATTCAACAAAGATAAAAAAAATGGAAGTTTTTAAAAACCTACTCTCAATTTTTGTACTTACATCATGTTGTACCAGTAACAACATGTTGTGATCACACTTTGAGTAACATTGGATTAAATGGATTAATATATATTGATTTTGAGTAATCACAATTACAAGATATAGTAAACTTTAACCATTGGTTTTAGAGCTCACTCAAGGACCTTAAGTCTTATTTAAAGATGATCTATTTATTATATTATATTTTATGGACCTTAAGTGTTAATTTCCATATAGCAAAAAAGTAAGAAAATAAAATTCAAAGAAAACATAATAACTTTAGGCACTTTTTTTCTAATGATAAATTGGGAAATAGAGGTGCTCTAACACCAAATATACTTTGCTTCTAATCATACACCTCAGATTTCCTGGTATTTTGTTGTTGTTGTTCTTATTATAAAGTTTTAAGAGTACGTGCTTTCAAAGAGTCACACAATGTTGATTAAAGTCACTTAATAATAGTAGAATATTTCTCAGAAAGGTCACATATTCAGGAAGCAAGCATATATAATTTTGCAAGTAATGTGGGTCTATAGCAACATCCAGGACACTGAATTTATATCACTTCTAATTTAATATGTAAATTTAAATTTGAACCTCCAATTGCAGATAAAACTATATATTAACTAAATATTGATTTTTCAAAGTGAATCTTTTCTGATAATTTTTTCTTTGCTTTTTCATTATTTCCAAAGATACTGTAAGTCATATTTTCACTCTTAATAAATAGTAGCTCTGATTAACTTTCCTTCCACTAAAATTGGTAGAAATTTCTGTTTTTGAAAGATATCATCAGTTTGAAAATTATATATATTCTTTCTTCTTTGAAGGCTACTAGGTGAATATACCATATATTTCACAGTTGCCCATAATTGGAAGGCAAGTTTTAAAAAAAAGTAGCAGTGTGTGATGACAAAGATTTACTTATTAACTTAAGGTCAAAACCATTATACTAACTAAAGCTAGTCTGACTTGTACTACATTCTAAGGATCCCATTCATCAATGACTCCTGTGGCATTTCGGGGCGATTGTCATATAATTCACTTCTAAAGTCCAGGTAATATGCCTATTCTGAGTGAGTTACATAACATTACTATTTAGCATTATTGATTCATCTCTCTGGTGGTAAACAAAAGATGCAAATCTGCTTATGAAAGAGAAGGAAAACTGGGTATGTGCATGATTAAACATGATTGGAGGCACAGAGTTGGTCCTTTAAATCATCACTTGGGCTTTGAAAATTCAGCACAAAGCAGATAATATTGTCTTTCTATGTTCTTAATATTTAGCAAACTTCACAGTCACTCAGCCAAACTCTAATGAAGAATTCTCTCATATGGCAAGCTAAAATAATTTACTTTTTAGACTCAATAAGGCAAGATTATGGCTTTTGTATTGGGGAGTAAATAGCAACAAAAATAAAATCTGTATAGTTTTCGAAAAAAAACCTATAATATTAAGTTTAAAATTTAGATGTAGCCAAAGTAGAGCATTTAAAGAGAGAGATCCAGTCCAAAATACCTATTTTATAAATATATTTATAAATAAATTCATTTATAGAGGAATAACCTAAGACTGTCCTACAACAGGAATAAGTATTGAAAGGAAATATCTTATAATGGAATATTTAGAGATAAGCTGAAATTTGGAATAGTGAAAATAAAATATCCATAATCATACAATATTTAAACTCTCAGTATTCCAGTAATTCATGCAATAATCATTTATGGAAAGGCTGTGTCAGACATTGTACAAAATGAAGCAGATAAGGGATGCAAACTTGATCTATGCTCTCACACAGAGCAGTGTAAGAGAGAAAACAGACAATTAAATAAATCATAATCACAATAATACGGGATGAGCATTAGCATAGGGGAAGTATAGGATGCTCTACGAGCACAGAGTGGGGCATCCAACAGTGTCTCAAAAATCAAGGAGACTTCCTGCAGGAAGTAACATTTAAACTGGCAACTGAAGGGTAAGTAAGATTAGCCCAGGTGAAGACAGGAATTAGAAGGTAATGTACCAGGCAAAGGGGGAAGGAGCTCCAAGGCCTGGGACACTGTGGTATTGAACAGAAGAAAGTTTATCAGTAGAACAAGAGATTAACATATGAGAAGTGGGGCAAGGAATAAACTAAAGAGGTAGACAAATGCCAGGTTATGGAGGGTTTGATTACCATGTTAAAGAGAGAGAAGTTATCCTAAAGACAATGGAAGTCCATTAAGGATTTTAAACTAGAGAATAATATGACTAAATATATATGTGTTTTAGTAAAATGACTCTGCCTGCCAACAAGAGTGGTAATAAAGAGACAAATTATGAAACATATAGTCCGAATAAGAGATGAAGATGACCTGCATGTTTTGGGGTAAATTCAATAGGATTTATTTGAATCAGGGAAGGAAGGAGAGGAAGGACAAGTGTTTTCCAGCTTCAGTGGTACTGTTTATTAAGAAAGGAAATACTAGGGCAAGTGCAGTTTTGTTTTGGGGAAGATGAGTTACTTTAAAATACTCTGGTGTGAGAAAAACAAGTCTGAAGTTCATGGTAGAGGAATGAGCAGAACAAACATATGAGAGAATTGTTGGAAGTATTAATTTGTAACTAAAACCATGGGAATGGATGAGATTGCTCAGGGAAGCAGGCAGTCTTTGGTATCTCTACTTGTTCTATGTTCTGAAGACTTTTTAAATATGACCAGTTAATTCATCTCCTTCCCTTACAAATCCAGAATTGAATCACCAAAAGGATGGGTATTCAAAAGGTTTCCTCCTATTCTGAGTATCTGAATATCTTAAACCATAGAGCAAAACTTACTCTTCATGGCTACATGAATAGGTATTTAGGATCAGGGGAAATTAAAAGAATTAAGAAGAGTACTGGCCTTAGGACACAGCAAATGTCAAATTGCAACGTATGTGGCAAATTTCACTTCAACAGGTTCCTGGTGGATGGTTTCAGTGAAAGTTTCCAGGATGTATTCCATGATTTTCCTCGGCTTCCTTATTTATTTTTCTTTTCATACAACTTGGAAATCAGAAATGTCATCCTGAACTCCATATACTCTACTGTATTCATATGTCAGGTAAAGGCTTTCTCCCTGCTTCAATTAAACCTACAGTTAAAAGAAATAGTAGTGGAAGATTGAGTTCTAATGCAAACTGTGTCTTAGATGATTGATATAAATAGATAAATGTAAGTAAGGAATAGGTTAAAAATTGTAACATGAATTTTTATGCTGTTTGGTTCCCAATTCTTAGGGCTGAATGATATAAATATATAAATATAAGTAAGGAATGGGTTAAGAACTGTAAACCAACAGTAAAGAATGTGCAGGTGCCTGGAGTCTTCTGAATGTTAACTGGGGTCTGGTGGGTGGGAGAATGTGCTTGAAGGCTATGCCTGCAGGCACACAGATAGCTATGTCAAAACTTTCCCATGCACAAGTTACAAGATTGGCAAGAGTTCTAAGATTCAGAATCCCTTAAAAGGGGCAGCCCCAAAACTGCGGATGGAAGTCTCACCCAGGAGAGGATGCTTTGCCTGGCGTTGTATTGTACCCAGGACCTGGTGGTGTATTTTACCCAGGGCCTGGTGTTGTATTGTACCCAGAGAGGGGCTGTTACCCAGGTGTTGTTTCCAATCAGGACTCTGGTCGGCTGTTGAATGGGACTTCCCAGACTTGTGAAAGACCAGATGTTGAGTTTTCCCCTGGTTTGGGAAGTGTTTGTAAATATACTCCTTCTCTCTTTCCTTTGTACTATCTAACTGATTTGGTGCATTATATTGTGAGTAATCAATAATTGTGATTATCTGTTTATTAATATTGGATATCAATTGCTAGTCTTTGGTGAGTGATTACACATATACTTTCATCTTTCTTTTATGCTATCTAATTAACCCATTTCTCTTTGTTATATTGTTATTACTATCTAAATTCTTATAAGTATTCTCCATTTAGCTAAATAAAGCTCTCTTTTAGTTAATATTCTGAATTTCTGCCTCTTCCTTAGCAGAACAATGATGTTCTCTAGTTCTTCCACATCTTCCCATTCAATTCCCTTTCTAATCTTTTTCCTTTGCAGTTATTTCAAACCTTGGTCATTTTCTTTAGGCTTCTACTTCTCCTATATAAGGAGAGGCAGGGATAGAGACATGATGTTTCAAATGCTGACCGTACCTCTGCTTTCACCAAGATAAAGACCATTAGGTGTAAATCCTCTCCATTTTCCTGCCCTTCTTACAACTGGCCAAGACCCCAATAAGCCTATCAGCTTTTCAACTTATTATTATTTATGTTAAAAGACTTATAAAACTTTTATAAATTCATGCTCAAAAGCAGTTGGGTTGTAAGTTTTTAAGGCCTCTTGCCAAAACTAATTTCTTTCCTTCCTTCCTCTCTTCCATTGTTCATTCCTTTCTTCTATGCATTTAGGTAATTATGATTCTCACTCTCAGTCAATGCTGAGGACAGAGGTAAAAGCTAATCATTTTAGCAGATTAGTTAAATTGGTGAAAAATAAATATTTGAAAAATAAATATTTTCTATTCTAATAAGGAAGATGGAATTTTACATGTATATAGTCCAATTTAGTTGAAGGCAGTAGCATATTTTCAAATGAAACTATAATATCTCTGCAATATTAATTATACTAGAAGCAGGGCAAGGAATAAAGCAAAATGGTAAACTGAGGTATTCACTAATCAAATAGATGTACAGACTAGAATCATATAATATAGGATGGAGAAAGTAGAAATAATTGTCTTCAGAAAACCTTCATTTTGGGCCAGTGAGATATGTAGTATATTTGCATTTACATTGCCCCTTCCTTTAAAAATTTTTTTAACTTTGAGGAATGATTTATCTTCACAATTACCACTGAGATAAACTGTGAGTTTAATTCTCTCAGAACTTGAAATTTTCTGCATCAATGTTGTCACCTTCTAGTCCTATAATGGACTGAATTAATTAGCTGTGGTATGGCAATCCAAATTTTGCAGTACAAAAAAAAAAAAAAAAATCCACAAATATGTCTTTAGAGTATTTATTGTTTTTAGCAAGAATCAATTCATAATAAGTGATGTTAAATTTATCAAGAGGCCAGATATTCAATATTCACTCTTAATAATCTCTCTTCAGGATCATGTATCAAGTCCATACCTACCAATATTTTTAAATCTATGTTTATATTTGTTTTAAATTTGTGAAGAAAGAAGAATCTGGCTTTGTTTAAAATAAAAGACAACAATAAAAATTTGCATCACACAGTGAGTGAATTGCCTCAGGTTAGGGCAATAGAAGAAGCTTAGTGTAGCACTCAGAAGAATCTATTAGGAAGTAAAATGCTTAGTTTTACAAAATATAACTACTTATATTTAGTAGGAAAAAGCACAAGTTGGAAAGTGGGGAAGGGACATTGTAGAACAGTAGAAGCAGTAAAAGTGACTAGAGGTTGTCTGAGGGTAGGGGAAATAAGTCAATGACAGAGAAAAAGCTGATCTCACGTTTTAATGAAACCATTTTGAATTGGTCCTTAGGAGATTTTTCTTTCATTATTTTCATATGGCAATACTCGAAAGCTGTAATCTATATAAAAAAGATAACTATAACAAAAGTTCCATACTACTGAAGGATGTTGTTAATGTGGGAAAGTGTGGGAGGGGTAGGGAGTGGAGCATATGGGAATTCCCTACTTTCTTTATTTAACATATATGTAATCTAAGCATCTTTAACAAATAAAAATTTTAAAAAAATTATTAAAGAAAAAAGATAACTGTAGATTTCTGAAGCAATATTAACTAAAGGGCACAAATATTCATCCCTATACCCATCAGGCATGTGGAGTGAAGAAAAGTCCCCTGAAAAAATTTAAAATCTTCCAAAGAGTTTGTTCTGAGATCTCACTCTCATAAGTACAAGTGACATCTTGCCTTATATATTCATGAAATCAATAGTATGATAAGAGTGTTATTATAAGTCAGGAGTTTTTTTGTTAGTTTGTTTGTTTTAACTGGGAGTGTAGATTTCAGATTGTGCCACAATTTCTTACTCCTAGAACTCACCATAAAGGAGTTGGGAGTTGGAAAGAGAGAAAGAAAATAAGGAATTCGACAGGAAAGTTGGGAAGATTTGTGTGTTCACTAACATGACATGTTGGGTAAATTTGGTGACTTTGAGTGGTTCTAGATTACAGAGAGAATGAAAGTCAGACAAATGTTCTATTTCTCTTGCTTTAATTCCTATTAATTTGACTCCATTTTTACCCTGAGGTGTAGCTTGTATGACCTTGGACAATTTACTTAAATTCTTTGAGGCTAACTCCACTTACCTCTCAATAATAGGAGGCAGCCAGACAGCTAATGATAATCTCTTCATTTTCCTAAGGATTATTTTCCTTTAAAAACCCTCAAGCCCCAGACAGGCCTGAAAAGTCTCATATCCATCTCATGAAATTGTTATGAAAATTAATTTGACTGTGTGTATATGAGTATAAAAATGCATTTTATGATATGTAAAACACAACAAAATGGGAAGTAGCCGTATTATGCCAAATAGTAGAACTATAGTTTTCACTGATGATTAAAATACCAGCAATTTAGCATGATAAATATTTTATTCCCTCATCTTATAGAAAGACCTGTCTTTAGCACTGTGAGAGCAACAGATTTGTGGAAAGAAATCTTGTCTTAAATCTATTATCACAAGCTGACCCAGAATGACTTTTGTGGCTACTGATTTTTAAGGTTTAAGATGGACAAGAAAATTATTTTCTAGACCATTTCCAGAGTTTCAACATACCAAGAGGCCAGATATTCAATATTCAGACTGAATTTGGAAAGAGGTGCCCAGGATGATGCTCTCTCCCTATTCACTCTATGCTTCTCTCTTGAAGTCCTTCTTCTGGTTGGTGAAGGAATATGAAAGTGTCCCCATTATTAAATGGGATAATACAGAAAAAGGGAATATTGGAGGCCAATACCTGAACCAGGGTCTCTATGTCCTTGTTTTATCAACCAGAATGAAGCTGTAAAGAATTTAGAAATAACACTTATCATTGAAATAAATTACTCAGAAATAATTAAAATGTTAACTCCAAAGACAAAACATTTTTATTCATGATCAAATCAGGCAGGAATATTAGGAATATTAGAGAAGATTTCATAAATAGAGACTTCAAGTGTCTGAAAGCTCATAGTGGAGGGTTTTGTTTTGTGTTTTTCATTATGATTATATTTGTCTAGTACTCATAGGCCTGGCAACTCAAATGTTAAACAGGAAATAGTATATTCACATACCTTTTGTTCACAACCTCTTAAGTCTAATATGTTATTTTTTATTTACAAGGTACATAAAACTTAAGAAAGTAATTACAGTGATCAAAAGAATTTTTTGCATCCACACTTCATTTTATGATGAAAAATTGTGGATTTCAGGATCATTTAGCTTTTTTACCTTTTGCTAAAACTCTATTTTTAAACAGTATTGGAGTTGGAATATCCTCATGTTAAAACTCCAAAAAGACAGTTTCATTTGCAGAATTGTGTCCATAAAAATAATACTATGTAAGCTTTATATAAACCATTAATTATTAAACATAAACATTTTAGTGGGTATTAAGCTATACAATCATTTGGATTTTTTAAAATACAATGATCCACACTGTCAGAATAGATTTCTGGCATTTGTGATTAACTTAAGAATCATGCACAAATACTTTCCAAATATTTTGGCTCACTTTTTATGTAGAGGAAGGAGAAAGTCTGACAAAAAGAGTTGATAAGTAGAGTTCACTATTAGTTTTTAATGGGAAGTTTAGGAAACTGATAAGATATAACTGTCATTAATTCAGAAAGTGAATTAGACAAAAAAGAAAAAGAATCCTACTTTAGACTTTAGTTTCTTTATAACTATAATAGAAAGAATCTACTTCATATACTATGAACTTTTTAGTCATAAAATATTACCACTATTTTAAATAAAATTTCAATATGCACTATCATTAATAGATTTCTGTCTTATCATTCTCAAAAAATTTGCTCTGAAAATTTTTTGTCTGATAGTGGCAACTGTTCTACTGTACAACAAATCACCCCTGCATAAAACCATTCTCATTATCATAACTGATGCCATTTTGAGATAGTTTTCTGAGGTTAAGGGTATAGTCCTGTAAATATAAAAACTAACTGATCAAAAAACTATTGAGCCCAGGACCTTCTCCTTGGTACTAGCAGCTTTCATAAATTTGAAATAATTCAAGCTACAGTTATTTCTCAATTCAGTTCTTGTCAGCAGAGCCCATCAACAAACACCTCTGTATCACCATGACCAATACTATCATCTGCTATCAGACAATTCAGTAATGTCAAAGGCAAATATTCTATGGGAATAATTTGTCCAAAATAAAATCAATAGGATAAAAAAGCCAATTTAAGACTTGTAATGAATGAGACCAATTTTAGGCTAAAAGCAAAAGGGTTAGTGCTTACTATTTTGGTTATATTACTCTTAAGATTGTGCCAGGATTATCACCTACCATTGAGCTGGTTGCACACAGCACAGCTCAGGGGTAGATTCCTCTGGACCTGTGCAACATGCAACCAACACCACCATATGCATTTACACTGTATGTAACTCTAAAGCTATTGCAATAAAACCCAGATTGTGAGCACTTTCATATTTGTATCACGCAAGAAATACCTAGAGCAGTGTGGATGGTACTTGATTTGCAAAGGCTTAAGTAGCTGAAGCCCATGGAAACTAGATTAAAGTTTATAGGAGAGTATTCCAGGAAATATTATTCACTTATCCTTCTTTTGTCATGGTTTGTACTGTCATAAGAAACCCGAAAGAATGGTAATTGTTCTTGTGCAAACATCTTTAAAATTAATAATAATAAAGAAAACATCTCTTAAAGAATTGAAAAATCTGCCCCACATTCACACATGGCAACAATCAGAAGGAGCTGAATATTTGGCTCTCCTTTTATTGTATATCTAGACTGATACAAAATAAGTAAAGGAATATATCTAGACTGATACATAAATATGTCATGTTCTTGTTCAATTCCACATCACCTTCTCCATGAGGTCTTACTCCCTCAATAGTGCTTATGGATCTGTTATGGGATTTATGATTCTTTTTATAGTTATGCGGGCAGGCATCTGTCTGCACAAATAGAATGCAAATTATTTTAAGTCACATGTTAGCTTTTATTCAGTTTTATATGCCCACTAGCTAATATGATCCTTTAAGAAAATAAAGAACAAAATTAATATATGGAGAATGAATAAGAATATGAATGAATTCAAATGTGCTTTTGTAGGACTCATCGTAAAAAGTGTCTGCTATTTTTTATCACTTATCAATGATATTAGTCATAATCTTTCTTATGAGACAGTGATAATTTTACCCATGTATGTATTCAACAAATATTTATTGCATATCTATTGTGTTCCAATCCCTGTGATAGAGAGTTGAAGAAGATATCTTGCAACTCTGTCTTTACAGAACTTAAATGACAGATGCAAAAGAGATACCATAAATCTAATGCCTGAAGAATTTATTTTAAAGCTAAGATATAAGAGATGAATACGAGTTTGTCAGAAAAAAAAGGTAGGGGGGAAATGAGAGGAATATTCTATGCAATAATACAATAGATCCATGAACACAAATTTAGGACAGGCTGACTTTAAGCTTTTCAAATATAATGTCCAAATAACATTGTTTATCAAATTAAAAGTTTATGTTCAGAGCAGTTAATAATTCATTTTATGGATTATGTACTAATATTTTATGTTTGCAAATTAGATTAATTGGTGCTAAAATAGTATTTGTGAAAATAAGCATGGATCCCCTTTGAAAAGTAGATAACATAAAAAGTAAATATAATTTAACAATGTAATGACACATGTTTGCAGATGACAAAATACATATCAGAAATAATTGAGTGCAAAATGCTCTTTTTGAGAAGATTGAAACAAATAGGAAAAAATAATAGAGTAATAATGTAAGCAAAATCACAGGGTAAGATGCCTCTGATGAATGACCTCCCGCTCCTTACAAATGGTGAAAAAATGGGCAGAATCTGTCAGAACCAACTTTCCCAGAACTTTGAAAAACGATTCAAGACTGCCAGCAAATCAACAAACCTAGCATCAGGAAAAAGATAACTTAAAAATGATAGGAAAGTTCTGGGTGGGTTCACTTGTCTTGGCCTATCCTTTGTCTCAGAGCAATAGTTTGTGGGACCAAGTGTGGCTTGGTAGCCCAGGGCAGGTAACTTGTTGCCTAACTATTAGCACATCTATTGAGCAAATGTTTATATGTCCACCCTAGCCTTAGAAGATTGTTTCAAGGTATGCCTTTGGGTCACAAAACCCCAAATCTAACCAAGGTGTAAAAAGCAGTGTAGAGAGGTGGAGTAAAACCAAATATACCACAGCTGCCTGGGGCAAAAGACTGATATGGAGACAAAGACCACAGGACCCAGGATCTGGGAAAAGAACTGGGGAGAGGAATTCCTTTTTTGGAGGGGGCGTAATTACATATTCTGTAGAAGTCTTGAAAGCTACTGACATATCTAGGGCAAGGCACATGCTCAGAAAGACCTAAGAAGAACCTAATTTATAGCCATGATCTATACATTCAGTAGAAACTGGACAAAGCATTGAAGGAGAGCTTCAACAAAGACCCACTACACTAAAACCCTAGGGAAGGAAGAGGATCTGACTTTCAGAGTTAACATATCAAAATATTCAAATGTCTAGACTTCAACAAAAATCACAAGGTAATAGGAAGAAATAGACCATTCAAAATAAAACAACAGAAATTTTCCCTGAAGAAGCTTAGACATTGGAACAACTGATCAGAGATATTAAATCAATTATCCTAAGAAAGTTCAATGAGATAAAAGAAAACATGGACATAGAGCTAAAGGAAATCAGGAAAATGATGCATAAAAGAAAAGGAGGAAATGTGAATTTTTAAAAGAAACCAAACAAAAATTCTGGAGATGAAAAGCATGCTAACTGAAATAAATATGAAATGCTAGAGCGATTCAACAGCAGATTTGAACAGGAAAAAGAAAGAATCAGCAAACCTGCAGACAGACTAATTCAAATTATTCAGTCTGAATAGCAGAAAGAAGAATGAAAAACAGTGAGCAGAGCCTAAGAGACCTATGGGATGATAGAAAGCATATGAAGTGTCCTAACATATACATTATGAGAGTCCCAAAGGAGAATAGAAATAGAAAAAAGAAAAAAGAATATTTGAAGAAATAACAGCTGAAAACTTCTCAAACTTGAAGAAAGACATCAATATCTAAGAAGCCTAACAAACTCCAAGTAGGATAAACTCAAGGAGAATCAAACTGAGGAAAATTATAGTCAGATTGTCAAAGGCCAAAGATAAAGAGAGAATCCTAAAAGCATCAAGATAGAAGTGACTAGTTGCTAAATGGGATTCTCAATAAAATTAAATGTGAATTTCCAATCAGAAGTCATGAAGGCCAGAAAGCAGTAGGATGACATATTTAAAGTGCTGAACAGAAAATTAAAAATCAAACAAGAATTCCATATCCAGCAAAACTGTCTTCAAAATAGTGAAAGAAATCAGAATATACCCATGTACACAAAAGGTGAGGGAGTTTGTTACCACTAAAATTTCCCTTTCCCTAAAGGGAGTCCTTCAGAATGAAAGGAAATGACACAAGACAGTAACTTGAAAGCATTTGAAGAAATAAAGATCCATGACGGAGGTAATGACATGGGTAAATATAAGTGCCAGTATTATGGAATTCTCAGTATGTAACTCTATTTTTTATTTTTTCATGATCTAAAATACAAACACAAAAAAGAAACGCCTTATTTCTATATTATTGGGCACACAAAACATAAAGATGTAATTTGTGACAAGAATAACAAAAATGGGTGAGATGGAAGGATATAGGAACAGAGATTGTGTGTGTGCAATTGAAGCTAATTTGACATCAGTTCAAACTAAATTTTTATAGATTTAGGATATTAAACACCAGTCCTATGGCATCCACACAAAAAAAATCTTAAAAATTATAAAGAAAAAGAAATGAGAAGGGGATCAATCTGTTTTAATACAAAAGATAAACAATACACAAAATAAGGCAGCAATGGAAGAAATGAGGGACAAAAAAATGTATAAGAAATGCAAAAACCAAACTGACAAAATAGGGGAATTAAACCCTGCCTTATCAGTAATATAAGGAATAAGTATAACTATCTTCACACATGACATTATCCTTTATATAGAAAATCCCAAAGAATCCACAAGAAAATTAATAGAGCTAATAAAAATTTCAGGAAAGTTGCAGGCCACCAGATTAACATGCAAAAATTATTTGTTTCTATACACCAGCAATGAACAATTCAAAATGAAAACTATAAAGACAGTTCCTTTTACAATAGCATCTAAAAGAATAAAATATCTTGAAATAAATTCAACCGAGGAAGTAAAAGACTTCTACGTGGAAAACTACAAAACACTTCTGAAAGGAAGTAAAAAAGACTTATTTAAATGGCAATACATCCCATGTACATGGATAGGTAGACTTAATATTGCAGTTGTCAGTACTACCTAATGTGATTTACAGAATTAATGAAATCTCTATCAATAAAAGATAGTGGTTACCAAAGTTTCTGAGGAGAGGGGCGGAGTAAGAATAGGCGAAACATGAGGTATTTTTAGGGCATTGGATTATTCTGCATGATATTGCAATGACAGATACAGGCCATTGTACATTTTGTCAAAATCTATAAAATTGTATGATGCAAGGTATAAACCATAATGTAAACTATAAACCATGGTTAGTAGCAATGCTTTAATATTTGTTCATCAATTGTAAAAAATGTACCACACTAATGTAAGATATTATTAATAAGGGGAAATGTGAGAGGGGAGGAGATAGGGTATATGGGAATCACCTATATTTTCAATGTAACCTTTCTGTAAACTAACTTAAACTTCTTTAAAAAATAAAGTTAAAAAATGGATACCATTTTCATCTATCACCATTAAAATATGGCAACAAAAAAGTCCCATCAGTCTTTCTATAGCAATGGAAAGGCTGATGCTTAAATTCATATGGAATCATAAGGTGCTCTAAATTGCCAAATCAAAATTGATGGAGAACAAAGTTGGATATTTCATATGCCCTGATTTAAAACTCACTACAAGGCCACAGTAAACAAGAGTATTTTGGTGGCATATAGACCTATAGAGCAGTGGACTAGATTGAGAGTCCAGAAATGAACCTACACATTTATGGACAATTGATTTTCAGTAAGAGTGCCATATACATTAAATGGAGAAAAAAATGCTGTTGGAAAAACTGGGTGTCTGTATGCAAAAGAATGAAGTTGGACTCATAGCTCACATCATATGCAAAAATTAACTCACAGTGGATTAAAGACTTAAACATAAGAGCTAAAGGCATAAAACTTTTTAAAGAACATGAGGAAACGTTTAGGATCTTGGATTTGGCAGTGATATCTTTGATAAGACAACAAAAGCATGTACAATAAAAAGTAAAAAATGATATAATGGACTTCATTAAAAATTTTTTAAAAATTCTATGCCAAAGTATATCATTAAGAAAGTGAAAAGGCAACCTAGAGAATGGGAGAAAAGAGTGTCAAACCATATGTTGAAAAGGAATTTATAAACAACTGCTAAAACTGAACAACAACAAAAAACAAACAACCCAATTAAAAAATGGGCAAAGGATTTCAACAGACATTTCTCCAAAGAACAAATACAAATGACCAATAAGCACTTAGGAAGATAGATATTCAATGTCATTTGCATCAGGGACATGCAAATCAAACCACGATGAAATACCAGTTTATATCAAATAGGACAGCTTTTTTTTTTTGTTAAAAAAAAAAAAAAAAGGAAATATCAAGTGTAGGCAAGGATGCAGAGAAATAGGAACCCTGTGTGGTTTTGGTGGGATTACAAATGGGCACATCTTCTATAGAAAACAATTTGGCAGTTTCTCAGGAAGTTGAACATAGAATTACCATATGACCCAGCAATCCCACGTCCAGGTATATAATCAACAGAATGAAAGCAGGGACTCAAATAGATATTTATACACTGGTGTTCAAAGCAGTATTATTCACCATAGTCAAAAGATAGAAGCAATCCCAGTGTCTATTAATAGATGAATGGTAAACACAATGTGCTATATATATATATATATATATATACACACACAATAGACTATCATTCAGCTATAAAAATTAATGAACTTCTGATATTTGCTACAACATTGATGAACCTTGAAGACAACATGTTGAGCGAAATAAGCCAAACACAACAGGACAAATATTGTATGATTTCACTTATAGGAAATCCCTAGAATAAACAAATTCATAGAGAAACAAATTAGATTACAGGTTACCAGGGCCTGGGGAGATAGGGATAGGGGGACTCATCAGGAGTTATTGCTTAAAGGGACAGAGTTTCTGTTTGAGGTGATAAAAAAGCTTTGATAATGGATGATGATGATGATGGTAATACAACATTGTGAATGCGATTAATGTTAGTGAATTGTACACTAAAAATAATAACAATAGAAATCTATAGAAAATGCCATATGACATTTTCATTCAATATGCACATTCTGTTTCTGGAACAAACAATTTGAGTACATGGAATTCTTGTAATCAAAATAATAATACTTTTTTGTTGTTCATCAGAAATGGTAATAGGTAACATGGGATCCAAATGTACAAGTCTAAGATCAAATTTGTCCTCTATCATCAGAAGTAAATTAAAATAGATTGTTTTTCTTGCGAATGAATTTTCAGGTTTTTTTGGATTTGATCTTTTTAACAATGAACCATTACCTGCATCTATGTGCAGATTTGTAGAGTGATAAAAGAGATCATAATCATACTTCAAGAAGGCCTTAGAGGGATGTAGATGTGGCTCAAGCGATTGAGCTCCTGCCTAACACATGGGAGGTCCGGGTTCAGTTCCTGGTGCCTTCCAGAAAAAGGGAAAGAACCAGCACACAACAGACACAGAACATGCAAAACAACGAGGGGGTGGAGAGAGGTAAATAAGTAAAATGTCTTTAAAAAAAGAAAAAAAAAAAAAAAAGAAGGCCTTAAAGTCCATAACATTTAGAACAAGAGTCAATTGGGTTAAACAGCAACCTAAATCATCAGTTTCCTTTATAGTCCCACAAAAAATGATACAGGAATCTCCTAAACATCTTAATCTGTATTAAAGAAAGCATTCTAAAACACACACATACACACACATATATTTATATATTAATTTCAGGATTTCAATAATTTCAAAACAAGAATGAGATTGCCTGAATAAGAATCAACCTATATAATAGCTCTTTACTTCAACGGGGTTATTAAAATTTATTCATAGTTTAGTGTACCTTCAATGCTATTTTTAGGAGATGCTGTTTATTTTTAATATTATTTCCAAAATTAGTTTTATGAAAGAAATTTGATCTTCAAGAAACAATAAAGAAAAGAAATCAGGTGTGTTCAATTCAGCACAATTTAAATCTTATCATATTTATCTTCAATATGCATCAGGGAAAAGAGAAATTCTACAACAAAAAGAAGTGAGTTGTTCAGTGGAGGATTGAAGCAAGTGTTTATTCTTAATAAAAATATTTAATTGGGAAAATTATAAAGCATCTATTCTATTCTTTTTAGCTGCATACTAAGACCACAAAAGCCTTTACAGAGCTGGACTTTATATTGTTTTCAGCTTTCATTCATCAAGGGTCATTTTAAGAAATAGCCAGATGAATTCCTGTGTTTATTATAAAAACTATAGCTTATTTTCTTCTCAGTGTATCCACTATAAAGTTTCCAAGGGATCAATTTCCTTAGCATTTTAGCAAACGGGACTTTCGGAGGTGATTAAGCATCTTGGGATAGAGAAGATTATCCAGGTGGGCCCAATGTATTCGCAAAGGTCCTTATAAAGGAAAGAGGCAGGCAGGAGATTCAGAGTCTGAGAAAGAAATGTGGTGACAACAGCAGTGGTCAGAAAGAGAGAGGAGGAGATTTAGAGATGCTGTGATGTTGGCTTTGAAGAAGGGACCATGAGCCAAGGCATCTGGATAGCCTCCAGAAGCTGGAAAGGCTGGGAAGCAGATTGCCCCCTAGAATCTCCAGAAGGAACACAGTCCTGCTGACACCTTGATTTTGGCCTAGCGAGATTTCTGACCTCTGGGATTGTAAACTAATAAGCTTGTATTGTTAAATCATTAAGTTTGTGGTACTTTGTCACAGCAGCCATAGGAAACTAATACACCATACACTGGAAAAATGAAATCTTTTATTCACACAAAACCTGTACATGAACGTTCATAGAAGCTTTATTCATATATCCAAAAAGCCTAGGTGCTCCTCAAGGAGTGAATGGTTGAACAAACTGGGGAACACACATACAGTGATATACTACACAGTAATAAAAAGTAATGAACTGTTGATACAAACAACTTGGATGAATTGCTATGGAATTATACTGAGAAAAAAGCCAATCTCAAAAGATTACATACTTCATGATTCCATTTAGATAACATTTTTTTAAACGACCAACACTGGAGAACAGATTAGTGTTTGCCAGCAGTTAAGGATGGTGGGAAGGCAAGGAGGAAGATTGGTGTCATTATAAACAGGCAGCATGTGAGACCCTTGTGTTGCTGGAACCATCCTGCATCTTGACTGTGGGGGTGGAAACATGAATCCACACAAGTGTAAAATTGTATAGAACTAAACACACACACACACAAATGAGTACAAGTAAAACTGAGGAAATCTGAATAAGATTGGGGCACTGCGTCAATGTCAACCTCCTGGTTGTGATATTATACTAAAGATGTTGCCACTGGGAAAAACTATGTAAAAGGTACATGGGAACACTGTACTACTTCTTACAACTACATATGAGTTTACTATTATGTCACTAAAAATTTCAAGGTAAAAGAAAGCCTTACAGATTTTATAGGATAATAAAAAAATCAGAAGTTAGAACTTTGATAAATTACTAGGAAAAATTCTACTGGTAGAGTATTTTTTTTTTTTTCTGCCTACCAAGTCATCTAATCCTGCCTTGGCTATTCAATCAGATCCTTAAGAGCCACACTCTGCTACTCATATTGATTCAGTATATTTTTATTTTCATCTCCAAGACAGGGTCCTCTGGTACTTGCTAATAGGTGGAAGGCTCTTAGAAATAAGAAATAAATTGAAGTATCACCTCCTCACTTAACTATGAATGGAGCAGCTGTATTAGGAAGTTAATACTTAAATTGTATAGCCCAGCATATTTGTTAAGATTCCCTGAAACATCACTACTGAATCCCTGTAGGAGTTTTTAGAACAGGAAGATGAAGAACACCTGATTAAAAGTGTTATTAGTTACAAAGATTTAATTTAGCTAATACATACCTTTCTGAGACACAAATCTGCAGAACAGATTTGGCAGGTATTAACAGGAACTCATATTAATGCATGTGCTCATCAGTGATTGAAAGGACACGTGCAGATGAAAATAAAGTCCTATTTAACAAAAATTGCCTTTTGTGTATTAATTTTTTCATTATTTATGGCATTGTCGGACTGTCTAAAAGATGAAATCCATTAGATTGATTTACCATAAAACATGCATCTAAATTTTAATTTGGCTGCAACAAAATCTCAAATTCTGTACTAATTGAAAATTATATACAGATGTTATGTACTAAACATGTATTTTTCTTAAATAAATTTTGCATTAAAAATTGAGAATAATAATCAAACCAGAAAAGTGTAACTTTTTTAAGGGACAGATATAAGAGACTACAAATCACCTAAGCATCTATTATGGGTCTAAAAACCTACCAGTGGTGAAATAGAGAACATATAGTTTTAATTTGGTTCTTTGAGTGGCAACATACTGAAATAATATAGTCTTCCTTAACTATTATTATGCTATGCATTTTGATTGAGTTCATATTCATAAATAGTAATATAACTTTAAACAATTTTGTAATAATAACTCTGATTATATTCTAAATGCTGGCTGTGAATGGAAAGTAATCTCAGCTTAATTAGCTGCTTACTTCTATAAGGTAAATTAGAACTACATTACAAAATAAAACCTTTAAATTATATAGTGCAAAAATCTCCAAACATAATTACCAGCATCTCTACCGAAAGATGTAATTACCATGGGCTAAATTTTTTCTTCGGCTTCAGTTTTGCTTCTCCCACAGAAGCAATAGATACAAACTGCATACATCTCTAAGGGCTGAATATCAATTTGCTATGATAGCATCTGGGTGGTGCCCAAACACTAATGGAGGATATATTGTGAAAGCTTAAAATAAGCATTTTCATCTATCTATGGTGAAACTAACATGAAACATCATCTGTTCCTTTTAGGAACAGCGATTAGGAATGTACATAGCTAACCTTCCTTCTCTAATCAACTCACTGCCTGACCTTGAGTAGCTTATTTAATTACTCTATTTCTAACTTTATGCATCTGTGAAATGGAGATAATAAATATTCATTTACTTCATGGGATGTTTGGGGAACTCATGACTGTAAAATGCAATGAGATTTGTGGATGAAAGTTATGGAGCAAAGTGCAGAAGGAGATCAAATGTTATGCTCTATTCTATATCTAGCACATTGTTGATATGCAGCAAAAATTGCTTGATAATAAGTGTATTTAGAATAACCATCAGGGTCAGAAAACCAATATATTAGGTTGTTGAGCAAAGTGAAGAGACAACTGTGCTCTAGTGGAGTTATATGATCTGACTTCTCTTACCACACAGGAATAATAATAATTCACCAAAGGAAGAGGCTATTCAAAAAGGAGCAACATGCTCAAAGGCATAAAAACTTGAGCAATAAAATGCTTATAGCTAGAGAGCAGATGTATAGCATATTGGTCAAAGCCATGTGTTTTGGAGTTAGACAAGCCTGGTTTCATTCCCAATGCTACTTTACATGTGACATTTGGAAATTACTTCAGTTACCTGATCTATAAAAGAAAAATAATATAATAATAGAATTCATACAATATTTTTTGCTTTTTTTTTTTTTAGGAGGTACCAGGGATTGAACCCAGGACCTCATACATGGGAAGCAGGTGCTCAACCACTAAGCTATATCCGCTCCTCAGTGTGAGTTGTTTCTTTTGTTTTGTTTTGTTCATAGCATGGATCAATCCAGGACCTTGTGCTTGGGAAGCAGATACTCAACCACTTGAGCTACCTCCCCAAATTTTTGTATCAATAAAATAATGTATATAAAGCACTTGTAATGCATGATACACCAGTAATATCTATCATTCAATCACTCAATGAGTAATTTATTTAAAATCTACTCTCTACCAAACTGATATAGTGGTAAGCAAAGTCGATCAGGTTTCTTCTCTCAAGGAGCTTACGTTCTAAGGAAGAGACAGAAAAATAATAAGGCAATAAAGGAACATAGTAATTCTCGACGGTGAGGTATGTTATAAAGCAACGTGCAGTAATGATATAGATCATTGTTTGTCTATCAGAGCTGAAAATTAGAATCACCTGGGATGCTTTCTTGAAGAGGGAGGAGCAATATGGGAAGAAGAGGAACAATGTTGAGATTGGTATCTACATAGAAATTTCTATATTCACATCAGAATATCTAAAGGGAGTTAGCTATATGCATTGATATCTTAGGAGAATTACTTAGGCTGGGATTTGGATTTTGGAACCAAGGGTGTATAGCTAGTAGTTGAAGGTGAGATTGCCTAAGCATAGCATTTAGAGTGAGAAGACTGAGCATGGTGGACATTTAGGGTGCCTCCTATGATGTTTATCTCCTGGTGTTCACACCTGCATTTGATTTCCTCTCAAGTGTGGGCAAGATGTGTAACTTCCTTGTAGATGGAATAGACACGAATATGTGCCTTTGACTGCATGATTACTTTACACAAGATTGTAGCACCCATCTTAAAGTCTCTCTCTCACATGCTGGCTTTGAGGAAGCAAGTGGTCATATTGGGGAATCCCGTGTGGCAAGGAATTGCAAGTGACTTCTAGGACCTGGGGGTGGCATCTAGGACCTGAAGGTGACCTCCAGCCAACTGCCAGCAAGTAACTGAAGATCTCAGTTCTACAACCATAAGGAATTGAATTCTGGCAACAATCTGAGAGAACTTGGGAGCAGATCTTTCCTCTGTAGAGCCTCATAGGACACCACAACCTTGACTATCACATTGATCTCTGCCTTGTAAGGACCTAAGCAGAATTCCCAGCTAAGCCATACCTGGAAGCTTGACCTACAAAACCATGAGGAGATATATACATATTTTAAGCCACTAACTTATTTGCAATATAATTATTCAGCAATAGATAATAAATACAGAGAGGAAAAAGATCATTGAAGTATTCCTCGTAGATGTGGGAATAAAACAAGATGAAAGCTACATTTTAGAAGGCAAAGCATGTGTTATGGTGTCTACAACTTAATTTTAAATATTTTGTATAGGCAGAGTGATATAATGCATGACCTTAAGTGTTTACACTTCACCTCAAGGGACAGTCAGAATCCATAATTTGGAGTTGCATGTTTATATAGAGTTAGATTGTAGCATAAAGGCCACATTCCAGGAACAGCTACCCAAACATTTCTGTTATCCATAGCTTGATTAAACACCAAAGACTTTGTTAATTGGTAGAGTTGATATCAGAAATGGATTTTATTAGCAAAATTAGAAGTTTGATAATTAGCATGATAAATTTTAGAAAGGGGTTATCTTGGTGAGATTAAAAAGGTTTTAATGTATGTGATTTGGCTTCAAAAGTTTAGAAACTCTCCACCCTTATGTGAAAAGTATTTAAATATTTATTACAGCCTTTTAGAGCTTAGGCTGGCACCTGAGGTTTGATGTCTAATAGTCCCATGTTCAGTCTTGACTTCTAAAGGATTTGGATTGCCTGGTGAAAACACAAAACAACAGAAATTCTGCCCCTGGAATCTTGGTGTGTCTGCATTGAGTAAACCTTATATGCAAGGTGGTTGTTGGAACACTTAAAAGAACAAAGGTTAGCAAGTTTCCCCAGCTAATAATACAGGTTTCAGGAAATGATTGGGATCTAGTGTTTCCAAAGTGCAATTAAAATTATTTGCATGTGTGACAAATTTCATCAAAGATTTGTTTTCATTCTAACTTCTTTAGCAGCTTCAGTGATCTACCGAAATGAAACTAAAAGCGGTATGTAACCAGGTTGACTCAGGTCAGTTCAAATAGGGGGAGCTTCCAGAAGAGAATGCTCAACTCTCTGGAGTGCAGCAAAGATATCAAGTAAAACAAGAATTAACACGTGCTTTTTAGATTTGTCAGTTTAAAGTTCAATGGTTACTCTAACAAGAACAGTTTCAGTGGGCTACCAGGGTCAAAAGCCAGATTGCAGTAGGTGATAAAGAAATGACAACAATGAGTGTAAACTATTTGTTCCAGAATCTTAGCTGAGGAAGAAAGGAGAGAGATGGGGAAACAGCTAGATTAAAATATACAGTTTAAAAGGAAATAGTCATAGCATATGTGTGTCAAGGTAACAGAGAAATTCAAAATTCAATTAGAAAGGAAAACTTGAATGGAGGAATACCCTGCAAGAGAGGAGAGGACAGGATCAAGAGGAGCATTCAATGGGTTGTTTGGTGGTCATGGGGAAGGTTTTTCATTACCTTACAGTAATGGACACAGGGCATGGTAAATATCATCAAAATTATTAAACTGTATCATCTAAATTGTAAACTATACTGTAAATCACTGACAATGTTTAGTTGCTATATTTTGCTA